>PVKS010026072.1:0-27500 GCA_004027875.1 Aplodontia rufa | reverse complement strand
GACACTATGTTTGGTTAATATCAATCAATTCTGCATTCATTATTATATAATATATAATTATATAATATATTTTATTATATCTCATATTCAAAGTTTAGAAATTGCCAATTGTGTGGAAAGCATTAAAATGAAAATCTTACACCCTTTATTAAAATTTCATCTCTGATCAAATCTGGCCAAATTCTTTAGGTGAGTCTATATGTAAAATTCAACCTCTTCCTTGCCTGGATACCTCGATAAAGGGGGAATGGATATAAGCTTCTTTACATTCTCAGAATGATTTTGTATTGGGACAGGCAGTAGTAAGAGGGTAAATCTGACTTGGTTACAGGCCTGCTCCTTCATCTGCTTCATCTATAAACTAATCTGACTTGAATCACACCACTTATTCTGAAAGTCCCTGTCAGTGTGCTTTGGAGAGGTATGTGAAAGCCTCAGTCTATCTTTGACCACTCCTGTGCTGGGAGGTGGGAGCAGGCGGGTCCTTCTTTCCAACCTTCTCAGTCTTGGTGGATACTCCCTGTCATCCATACACTTTATCACACAGATTTGTCCATCAGTTTTAACTGGAAGCAACATTTGTTCATCTCCACTCTTCAGAGTTCCAGGAGTGTCCCTAACTATGTTCTTGCTCAAGTTGGTTCTCAGTATGGGCACCCCCTGATACAACAAAAAGTGGAGCCTACTTGGTTTTTGGTCTTGGATACTAATAAAGTAAGTATACCAAATACAGGGCAAAAATGTAAAAGTGAAAGGAGAGAAAGAAAGTAAAAGAGGGCAAGAGAGTGGGTGTTCTGAAAAATATGGCAAGATGCAGGAATTTCAAGTCTGCTGATGGAGGATCCAAAAAATGCCAATAAATGAGTTCCTTCAAGCCTTCTGTGTCTTCCTCTGCTCTTACCAGATACCTTTGTTGGTGATCACTAGTTCTGAAGACATCCAGAGATCTCCAGACTATCTCCCTGGAAATTATAACACAGATTTTCCGCATTTATCATCTACTCAGATTGTAGTTTGTTGATTAGCATCAGTTTCTCTTTAGTTTGGTGTAAAATGTTTTTCTTCTTGTGGGAAGAGTGTTTCTCTGCTCTTCACAGAGTCACAACATACCCACCAGTGCCCCACATCTGTTGCCTTTAATAATTTTTTATCTACTCTAGAAACCCACACTATTGATTTTCTTCTGCATACTATGTCACTGAGTTGCCTGCCTTCTTTCTTTGCCATTTTCCCTACTTCAGTTTGCGATCCAAGAACTGGAGAGCTGCTACAACACTGTGAACTTCTCTGAGCCACCATAGCTGCTTTTGTAAGTGAAATGTCCTCCATGTTACTTTGAGATCCTAGTCACAGGCCTTCCTCTATTCACTTGGTTTACTTTTAATAAATACTGAATGCACTAGTGGAATGAATAAATGAACTGATATACTTACAGGAAGACATAAGTTTCTCCTGAACTGAAGAAAGTGGAGAACACTGCATCTCAGAAAACAAAGCTCCTCACTGTGCAGACACACACACTTTACCCATATTACTGTAAACATTTCATTTATAATGTAGAAGATTAAATAAGATCTTAATGGGCTATAAGCAGTATTTAATCTCTATTTTTATAGTAAACTGCAGGCGTGTTCCTACAGAGTTTTACTTTACACTGTTATTCTAAGATTGCACTATCCATTATCCCCACAATCTGAAGTAATTGGTCTTGATTTGGAAAAATAGCTCCTAATAATCAAATTAATGCTAGTTTTGATGTAGCTCTGAAGCATTATAGAATGAGACTGCTCTAATCTCTAAACAAAAGTTAGGCAGTCACATGGTTTTTCACTTCAAAAAGGAGTGGCACAGATGGCAAATTGATCAACGTAGATATGGGTCCAAAACAGATTAAAAAAATTGTCTATCATGTTTCCCACCTGTACCAAAATGTCTTGATTCCATAGGGTCTAGACTTTTATCCAACTAACTGTGAAGTTAGAAAATGAAAGCTTTAAAGCTCCTACTGATGTCAAGAGGATTGAGGGTGCTGAAGATTAAATTATCATTTCAAAAGCAAATGAAATACTGATAACATCCTCATAGGACCACAACCTAAGTGTGCAGTTAAGTGGTGTCCAAACAGTTTTTATGTAAATTAGACTTTCAGAATCCACCAAATCTTCTTTAATTTCTAACATATCTTAATTGTTTCATAATACATAATTTATATTGTTTCGTCTGTGACTTTCTCTGAATCTTTGCTACTTTCTTTTCTCAGAGTCACCTTTTGAGTTCTGTTTCATATAGAGATGAGATAGGTAGAGTCAGTCATGAATTCTGGCAGATTCCTTGGGCATGTTTAGACAAAACAACAGGATATGTTCATTACATTCTTTTTTCTTTATAAGCCCTTAACGTAAAAGCCTATACTTCCAAAATCTTTAATGACTTAAGGTCTATGACTAAATATTTTATTTTTTTCTGATTCAAAAAAACCAGACATGAATTAAAGAAACATTTGAGTATGGTAAAAATCTGTTTTTTTTCTGTATAAAGTTGGTAGAGTTTTTCCACTCCAAATATTATAAGTAGAAGAAATAAATATAGAATTAAAAGCCAAATTTTTTCTTTAATGAGCAAGTTCATCCCTGTCAGCAGAAAGTTAACATGTGTCTGTCCCCTTGATGTACAACAGGCATGTTAATGCTTGGTTTAGGTAATTGAAAAACGCAGAAGTGACTTCTATCACTGGGATAACCTTAATTTTCATTCAATTAAATTATAAAAAATGAAAATGAGAAAGTTAGTATCTTGGGTTTATTCTTCTGCCCTTTTTAAAATTACCTCAACTATTAATACTAAATTACATTCCAGTTAGCCCTTCCTCCTCTCAAGAGGCATATCTAGTTCTTTCTGTAGCTTAGCTATCTAGGGTTCCTTCTTTGGAAAGGACTTAAAAGATTTGTTCATAAACTGAACATTGAATTGGAAGGAAAGCACATTTTCCACTTTTATTCTTCTTCATGGAAAAAACACTTGGCTGTCATAAGGGCCATTTATAATCTTTCCCCAATGGAGCAAAATATGGTCAATGAACAGGCTTCTCTCTTTTCAAATAGTAAAAGAAAAAGCAAAATAGTAAAATTTTATAAAACATTTCCCAAAGGTCTTTATACTACTTCTTTCATTTGTTCCAATAATGTGAAATGTTTCTCTTTGAGAAACTTGCACCCAGTTTGTGGTTTGATTTAATTGAGAAAATGGTAAGCATCTTCAATTTATTGTTTCTCTTTCTGGGGCTAATATGAGGATGGATAATGGAATCATGCTTATTATTAAGTGTGCTTTAAACTTATAAAGAAGATTTGGATCAAAAGTCACTAGGAACAATACTCCAGGAGTAATAGGGAATAATACTGACTCTCAGCAAACATTTTATTTTGTAAGGCAAGAAAGATACATAATAAAGAATGCTAAAAACTAATGTGATATCTTAGGGTACATGGAAACTGCTATGCAAATTAAGAAAAGGCATAGATGATTTCCTAGTGTAGTAAGCATGAGAGGTTCAGATACTGATTGATTGTAGTAGCTTCTTGAAGATAAAAATACTTATAGTTTATTGTTTGCAGTGAGAAAATACGTGGATGAAGGAAAGCATGAGGACTGGAAAGAAGTAAATAATTCAATAAAACATCTTCATAGTTCTTGTTGGGGTGATAATATGAGAGAAGTCTTAGAAAACAGAGCTGGATTGTAGGTGCACTGAATGTCCAAACTATAAATTTATTCAGCTCTCTTGGCAAAGTGAAAATACTGAAGTTTTAACAGCAGAGATTGTTAATCTAAGAACAGCACTGCAAAAAGTCTACTCTGGTAGTGACTTAGAAGATTAAGTGAGGTAATGTATGTGATTTTCCTGAAGGGACAGAAGCAATCTTCTGTCTTAATGTCCATACACTGCTTTATTAAAAATTGATTTATTGTTAATTTGATACTGAGCTGCTTGGTATTGTAATTGGTTATATATCTGTCTCCAGAATAAGCTGAGAATTTCTAATCAGCAGAGATTCTGCCTTGACTACCATTATATTTAGACTGACTGAATGTTAGGGTGATGTACGTAGAAACTCCATCAAGTAATAACTTCATTGGAAGAAGGGAAAGTTGAAAAGTAAACATGAGGTTTTGAGTGACTCAGAAAATAGTGATATGATCGACCCAAGTTACAACAGGAAGACCCTGGCTTTGGGTGGAAAAAGGATGAGTCAAGTTTCAAACACATTAAGGCAGAAACAATAAAAAAAAACTTAGATCAAAAATATCCAGAAAGCATTTGGGAATCAGCAGTTGGATTGAGGCTCCAAGGATTAAATCCAAACTTATAAGAAAAAAATTGAAGTCACTAAGGTTCAAAAGTAGCAATGGTAACCACTGCCTATAGTGTCTGCTGAAAGTTGGGAAAGTTAGAACCTATATTTTTGAAATAATATTTAAATATATGGTTTGTTTTCAAAGGGTAATGTAAAAAATTAGCAAACCAGAATTATTTTTCTATTCAATAAACAAAGTAGTCATGTAGAAAAAGACAGAACTTTAGAAAACATAGAATCACAGAAACCCATAATGAACGAAACTAGATGCATAAAATGTGAATGTTATACCAAAATTACACCATACAGTTACTTAAAAACCAAAGCAAGGCTTTTAAAAAAAAAGAATTTTTATTTTATTTATTTATATTTATTTATTTATTTTTATGTGGCTTTCTTTGCTTTGAGACCTCCGTGTGTACATGATGCTGGGATTCAAAACAAATCATGTTCTTGCACATGCCAAGCAAGCATCATAACCACCAAGCCACCGCTCCAGCCCCTAAAGAAAGAATTTTTAAGTGTAAATTTTACATTTATTGCTCCATTTATTTTTTAATGTAAACTTTACATTTATTGCTTCTTTTATTCATTAGCTACATTTTTAAACATATAAATGCTTAGTTACATCCACATCTTATAGCATCAATTGTTAATGAGAAATTGATAAAAACGTGATTAACTATTTTTGTTTGTTTGTTTATTTATTTATAAGTTCTATTCCATTTCACTGCTGGAATTATCTTTATTGATCTTGAAACTTGAAAGTATTATGTTTATATTCTTTACTGGCATAAATTTTATTTTTCTATTATCTGATAGTGCTTACAGTTTGCCATCTATACCAACACTTTCTCATTTGGCTTACTCTGTGTGTATGTGTGTATATATGTGTAAATGGCTTCATTTCAATTTGTCATATCAAGTAATATTTACTTAATATATAACATAAGCTTAATATGAAGGAATAGAATTAATAAAAGGGATGAAATGCTTGCTCCTATGGAGTTTACAGCCTCAAGGAGATGGAAATAGAATGGTAAAATAGCATTATTAATGTGATAGAAATCAGTTTTTATCAGCCAATACACAACAAGGAACAGCTGAGCTGGGTGTTCAGTGACAAGCTCACTAAGAAGCTAAGAATGGCTGTGAAGGAGGGAGAATGCTTATGCAGTGAGAAGATGGAAGAGAAAAGTTGAGGATCAGAATCATTTTACTCAGAAACAGCACATAGGAGGATTACTCTGTAGATTTTACCATGGAAATGATAAGATTCTGTAATAGGGATAATGAAGACTATACTTTGAAGAGAGTGCAACTTTGAAGAATTTTGTAGGCCACAGCAAGGACTGCCTCTTACTGGACTGAGAAATGAGAAGTCTTTAGATTGTTTTGAGTGATATGGAAAATGCTTTATAGGATAACTCAGCTTTCATTATTGAGAATGGGCTCACTATAGGATGGTAACCAGCTGGTGGGGGCTGTGGGATCAGCTTGAAGGTTCTCTTAAGCATATATAGATGATGATTTGAGTGGTGCATGGTGACACATACCTGTGATCCACTTAGTAGCTCTGGAGGCTGAGGCTGGAGGATTGTAAGCTCAAACCCAGTGTCAGCAACTTAGCAAGATCCTGTCTGTAAATAAAATACAAAAAGGGATGGTAGTTAAGCACTCCTGGTTCAATCCCTGGTCAAAAAAAAAAAAAAAAAAAAAAAAAAAAAAAAAAAAAAAAAGAAAAGAAAAAAAAGTGCTTTGAGCAACCGTGGCAATGAAGAAGGTTAGAAAAAATGTTGAGTTTGGGAATGTTAGAGTAAGTAGATTTGACAAGATGTTGGAGAAAATAGCTTTTATGAGATTTATTTATGGTATGAGATAAGGAGAAGTGATAAAAAGGTGCAAACATTTTTGGCCTGATAATTGTAAAAGTAGATATAGTTGCTTTTAATAGAGATGAGACTTCCTAAATTTCATTAGTAAAAGCTACATAGTTTCTCAGTAAATGAAATTAGTTCATGTCTCCTCTTTGGATGTTCTCTTTTCCCATCCTGCTTATCACATGTGTCATTTTATTGTCATCCTATTATAGTTTCAGAGAGAAAGAGATAAAAGCCTCAACCCACTTTACAATTGTAAAAAAGTTCACGATTTTCAGAATTCGATAGACTGATACAGAAAATAATTTTCCTTCTTAAAAAACAGAAATGAAAGATATTACCAATTATTTAATTTTTTTTTTTTTAAGAGAGAGGGACAGTGAGAGAGACAGAGAAAGAGAGAAACAACTTTATTTAGTTTTTCACATGGCCTTAGTTGCTCCAACACTCAGTTGTGTACGTGGTGCTGGGGTTTGAACCCGGGTCCTCGTGCTTGCCAGGCAAGCACCGAAACCGCTGAGCCACCGCTCCAGCCCCTAATATTTTTAAAAATAAATGAAATGTTAAAAATGATGTCATTTGTATTACACTACGAAACAGTTCCACTTCGCAGGAAAAAAAAAAAGACTTCCTTTATTTTAGGCATTCCTGGATTCAAATTTCATTTTTTTTCTGTAATAATCATAAATCTCTGAGCAAGCAAGGTATATTTTCAAAACACGTTTCTTCTTGATATGCAAAGTGGGAAAATCAGTGTTACTTATATCATAGACTGTATGAAAATTAAATTAAAAATCAAAAGTGTAATACTTGGCAGAGCTTAATTTACAATGTGTTAGCTTTCATCACTGTGGTCAAAATACCTCACCCAAATAATTTGAAGAAGGAAAGATTAATTTTGGATTATGATTTCAGAAATTTTAGTCAATTGTTCGATACCTTCATTTCTTTGGGGTTGAGGTGAAGCAAAACATTATGGTGGAAGTGTATGATGGAGGAATGATGCTCAGATCATGACACCCAGGAAAAAGAAAAAGAGAGAGAGAAGAGAGAAATGGGGGCAAGTATATGATATAGCTCCCCAAAACATAGCCCTGTTGACCTCTTTCTCCTTCTGGATTGTGATAGCAGAGGTCAATATTTTAATGGATGAGGTTTTAGGGTACATTCCAGATTCATTACATAAAATATAGAGACAACTTGTTAGGTTTTAACTATGTTTAAGAATTCTGATCTGGGCTGGAGCAGGGGCTCAGCAGTTTGAGTGTTTGCCTGGCGTGCATGAGGACCCAGGTTCAAACCCCAGCACCATACACACTACTAAGTGTTATAAAAACAAAGGCAAGATAAAAAATAAATAAAATTGATTCTCTCTCTCTCTCTCTCTCTCTCACTGTCCCTCTCTCTTTTGAAAAAAAATTTTGAATCTTAGAATAAGCCTTTCAAACTTAAAATATTATTTTTAATGTCCTTTCCAAATAGTGGAAGATTAAACAACCACTGCTATACATCTGAAATGATGCCCTATAGAGTAAAAATATTCAGGGAACATTACTTTATAAAAATATTACTGGTAATATTTAAATGAATATAAGAATTACTTATTCAAACTAATATCTTGTTGTGTGTAGTGTTTTGCTGGTGAGAGATTTACCTTAAAGATTTTTCTTCCTATATTTAGAGAAATGCATGAAAATATAGACGTATGTACCGAAATAAATGAAATAAAAATTGTTATTTTTACACGGTGTTTAGATGGTATTCAATATGTGATTGCTCCAGGTGTAGCTTTAGACATTTAAATATTTTCAAAATATTTCAAAAGTTTTACAGTATAGACTTCAGCAACTAAGGAGAGGAGGTATTTGTGTCCAACCTGAGTGCACAAGAGTGTTGAACAGCTGAATATCACTGCTCATAATCCATCATTTGAGTTTGGCCTGTGTAGATGTAGTATGCAGTCCTCCACTTTTATGATGGAAAATTATAAACATAAATAGGTTATTAAATAGCATGGAATTAGGTATTGTAGGGACTGAACTTTGAATTCTAATCTATCCAACAATAAATTATGGATTGTTTAATTTTTACTCTTTGACTCACTGCTCTTTGTAGAAAACTAACCCTCAAAAGAATTCAAATTGGTTGGCTCAATCAAGACTTTTAAATTTTACACGTAAAAAATACTGCTAAGCTACTGCAAATCTGTGGTAATACCCTCTCCTGGATTAGAGATACTGGCTACCTTATCTGCATGGTTGTGATTTGCTAGCAATTATTAATATGTCTCAGTGCATTCCATTGGCCTGAGACTTTGTCTGACTTCCAAAGATAATTAATAATATTTAATCAAGGATTAGAAAGAAAGAATTACAATGCTGTAAATCATGGCATAAAGATACAACATTGTTTTTTTTTTTCAAAATCAAAACCATTCAGGGAAATATTACATAAAATAAAGGAAGATTTTGCTTTCAGAAAAATATATGAACAGAGAAGGTGACATCTTATAAAACATGCTCACTTAAGGCTACAAAATATAAATGTAGAGCACAAAATTTTGAAGATACATCGTTTCTGTCAAAAACATCAGGGCTGTATTTCAGAATTTTATCACAAAGAACCCAGCTTTTACTGCAAAGTCGGAGAACACATCAAGAGAAGCATGCAATTTGAATTTCTGTATAAGTAAATGAAATTCAGTTTGCAGAGGCTGTGTTTTTCATAAAGATAGACCCCAGGAGCACAATTCCTTTCAGGTAGCTCTCCTTGGACAGTGCTAAAATCCTGGCAGTACGTATTGCTTAGCACGAAACATTTGACACTGCTATTAGATGTTTCTTGGGTACCCAGTGGCCCAAGTTGGTGTATAGACTATACATAGTTTAAATAATTCTCTTGACTTCTGGCGATTTCTGACAAACTGAAATCCCAGCAGGAAATAAAATGACATTGACAGCTATGGGATGGTCTGCATTGTATTTCACCTTCCAGCATTTTCATTCTTTCAATAAAGTGTATCATCGAGAGGAATGGGAGTCCTGTCAGGTCACAAATACAACACAAATGAAAACTGACAGAAGTTTTGCTTTTTATATGAACAAGTTCTGATGTGGAGCTTAGTTAAAATCACTCAGGCTTTTGGATGCATTTTGAGAAATAGAGTCTATATATTGTGATGTTTCAAAAATCCATTTGCTACATAGTTGAATTTGAAGAATAAATGATAGTACCAACATATTTTCTAATAAATCTTATAAAGTCTTCTGACACAAAAACTTGCCATCCAAAGTGGAACTTAGAAGTTTCCTACCAAACTCTCATTCCTGCAAAGAGTTGTCTACACAGATAGTTATTAGGCAGTTCCATTAATCCTTTTCCTTGTTATATTGCTTTGATCATATACTTTTGAATGGTAGGGATTAAATGATTATAATCTAAAATCTGCCAATCAGTTTCTTTCTCAAGGATTTATAATTGGGAATAAGAATAATAAGTTATTCTCCTTAGGGGGACTGGAACAGTGGTATTAAAACTCAGGAATGATGGGTTGAATAAATTCTATTTCTAAATTTAGAAAAGTAGAAGTAGAATACTTAATTTTAAAAAAGACAAAAATAAAGCAGAAATGAAGAAAAGAGTAGGTAGAGATAAAATTAATTTGCTTCCTATACTCAGCTTAAAACCATATTTGAGGGGCTGGAGTGCTGGCTCAGTGGTTCAAGCACTTGCCTAGCATGTGTAAGGACTCAAGTTCAAACCCCAGCACCATATACACAACTTAGTTTCAAAGAACCAAAGGCCAGGTGAAAAAATATATAGAATTTATTCTCTCTTTCTCTTTTTCTCTCTCACTCTCTCACTCTCTTAAAAAATATTTGAAACCTATTTGTTTTCTGAAAAATGTTCATTTTTGGTAATATGCTCTTTCTGCATTTCTTAAGGTAATTTAACATGTGGAAGGAATCAAATATTTCTAAAATTCTTTATGTACAGAAATACAGTTTCTAGTCATGTTTACCAGATAAAAAGGCTATGTAGAAAGTGAGAAAAAATAATGCAATAAGCAATATATTTAATTTTATGTCAGTTCATCAGGGTAGTAGGGTAAAACGATACAGATTTTAAAGCCAAGTATAGAGATGCTTACCTTTATCACATATATGGGCTTGAGTTAATTATTTACACTTTCTGCATCTTTGATTATCACAGGCTGTATGATTGTCAGGTAGTCATACAGGGTGAAGTATTCAGAAGGGCCTCAATCTTGGAGATTAATACTCTTAATAATTGTATCTTTCACTATGTGTTTGGAAGTGAAGTGCAGTGAAACCATGGAGCATGCACTGGGAGCTTGAAATACTTCTCTGTGGCTGTTTCGTGCTGTCCCTATTTCCCTAGGGTGGGTTCTTGGTGGCCTGCTTGCAACTTTCCCACACTACAGGCTTTGTTCAAATTTCACCTCCTTGCAGACATGTTGCAACTTTAGGTTCCCCCACCCCTGCCTGTGACAAGGTTGCTCCTGGATAACACCAACACTGTATGGTGGGAGCCTGAGTACACATCAGATGCAGTCTCAGGTACTGTCCGGACAGGGCACAGCAGTCATCCCTATCTTGGCATGAGAGTGGCACAGGATAGCATAATTTCAGGTGTTTCTGTGAGAGCCTCTGCTCACTACTAATCCAGGTACACAGTGTGTTCTTATGTGAAAGCTGGGAAACTTAGGAAATAACTGCCCATGATTCGTTGAAACAGTAAGTGACAAATAAAGAAATGCACTTTTTCTGACAATGTTTATCTGGATCCTAAAAGTTGTAATTCTACGTGGGTTGGAACAAGATTCTCATCTTAATTCCAAATTAAGATTTGACGTTTTTTGGCTTGCCTAATGAGGATATTAGTAGGGTTTCTATGAATCAGATTACATATGAGTATGTTGTAAACTCATTGATTCCTTTCAGAATGACAGAAAAAAAAGCGTGTGGGCTGGAGCAGTGGCTCAGTGGTTTAGTAGCTTGCCCGGCATGCCCAAGTACAAAGGTTCAAACCCCCGCACCCACATGTCAGAGCAACAAAAGCCATGTGAAAAACTCAATAAAATTGATTCTCTCTCTCTCACTCACTGTCCTGTCCAAAAAAAAAAAAAAAAAAAAAAAGAAAAAGAAAAAGAAAGCATGCTTTGTTCCTCTGGATCACTCTGCATAGATTCCTAACTGGTGGGCTGCCGTTTACATTGTAGGATAGTGTCTAATTAATTATCTTCTGCAGCATCAACCTTCTCTAGTTTTCCCTATTGTGCTATGCGGTCATTTTTATTAAATAAAATATTAAGAAAAACTACAGAAATACGGAAAATGGAGGAGTTTGTCAATCATATCATCAAAAGGGCAAGAAGAATCAAAACTATGTGTATAGAGTATGTGGGCAACAAATGCTTAGTAACACTTGAATTATTGTTATTGAATGAAAATTTGATGAAGAAGGCAGATGATTAACAACTGTATGATGTTATACTTGTTCTGTTCAGGTAAACATATATGGAAATCACATCATGAGTTATCTGGCTCTTAACATTCTACAGTAAATGGACACTTGGGTAATTTAACATAGTCACAAATCATAGATGTTAAAAGAATTCAATTTGGACAATAGTTTTAAGACCTTTCTGTCCGTTCTGCTAACACTCAAAACAACATTGAATGATTTAATTTTCACCTCTTCTGACTGTCCCTGATAAGTTGCTAGAAAAAGTGCTAACAACAGTGAAATAGCTAACAGGCAGAAAGGAAAGGAAAGAAGTAACATAATTACAGTGTTGATTTCTTACAAACTGGTAATCCACATATATAAAATCAGTATGTATCTATACAGAGGTAAATTTTAAAATCTATCTTAATTTTACTTGTAAAATTTTAGTCAGGTTTTAAGTAAGAAGCTTTCAGTTTTATAGTATTCAGTTGACTGAATACAAACAAATGGTATTTGAAAGGTTTAGTTGTTTACATTAAAGAGGATTTATGTGTGATAAAATTCATATATTTCATTTAAAAAATCATAAATTTTGGCTAATATTACAACCACCTCTCTAGTATAAATATAGAGTTATCTCTAATAAATATGTAAACCTTATTGTTAATGGAACAAAAATGAAGCTAATTCAATAAGTTTGAAGGTAAGGAGTTGAAATCCTAATATAGACAGAGCTCCAGCCAAAGTTTATAAGGCAACTTATGTCTACATAAATACTTACATGATAGAATGGTGTAGTATGAAGCCATTGTTAAGACTGCTAAGGCTGAACATTCTGTAGATGAGTAAATCAAGAAGCAAAGGCAAAGAATTACTAGTTCATCATTTTACAAAAGATTACAGAGCCAACTGATGATAAAGGGAATTTACTGCTATCTAGATTGAGCACCTGTTTTTAAAACCAAACTAATGTTTACTATCCTTTAGACTCTGAAAAATAAATCTGTACTTACATGTCTGTCACTTACATCTTGCCCTATTGAACTGCACTGCTTTCCTTAAATTGTACTTCATATAAATCCAAAGGAATTGGACACTTTGAATCTCATATAATAAGATCATGAAATATTGAGTTTTTGACTGAATAACTAGTCAAGTCCTAAAAATAAAGCCAATTCACTACCAAATATTTTATTTCCCTTTGCATTGTATAATTATGGTCACATCTTTCTGAAAACTTCTGAGGTATCAATGTAACAAATCACTTCAGTGGTCTTTTTAGATCTGAAGTAGGAAGGGAGCCTAAAAGGTATTGGAAACCCCATTTGATGTCATCATTGTACAGTAAATGATCCAATTAATATTCATTGGCTTTGTTTAAAATTGAAAGAGTATGATGTTTATCGACATATAATGGTGTTTGTTCATTACATTGATTTTTATTATGAGTTTTCACAATTTGAAATAATAACCACAAAAACAACCCAAATGAATTTCTGATTGTTCATTGTTTATAGCATCTGTAGAAAATGTGTTGGCATGACATTCACAACTTACACGGTTTATTTAAAATTAAGGGGAAAATAGTACTAATTATAAACATTGTCTATAATGGAGCTTTGTAGTTTACATAATTGTATTTTGTGAAGAAAGAAGGCAAGCTTGGTCTGACTTCATTTTTCCATTAGAAAGAATCTGTCTTCTCCCGTGGCACCAGCTGCATAGCTCTTTGCATGAGATCAGTGTGCTTCATTTCAATAGCCTACAGAAGAGTTTACTTTCTCAGAGCTGCCTCTTGCAAATGTGCCAAGGGAAGGATAATTTTGCTTGCCATAATAATATGCAGAGGGCTAGTTCCTGTCCAGAAATATTGCTTCAGAAACTAAGTTCACATCAGCATTGCTACCAGAAATCCCAGTCTCAAATACTTTTTACCATGGTTTTTAATCTTATACTTTCATTTTTTTATATGTAGAGGGGCAAAACACAGTACTATACAAATTAAAATGATATGGCTAACTACATTAAATTTTAGAAATTAGCAACATGAAGACCTAAAAAATACTCCAAATACTGAAAGGATATGTCCTTCCCAGAAATAATATAAATCAGCATGTTGAAAGTAGAATTTTTTAACATTTAATGAATGCATTTTATATAGTGAAAGAAATTCACATTAGTAACATGAGCTGCACACAAGGAACTTCTGATGATCTCCTCATACTTTAGACTACCTGTTTTTCAGGCAAACTAATCTGCAAGCCTTAGGTAATATTCACCTGTGTATCTTCATCAGCTAAAGCAGGATTGCATAAAATGGACTCTTATAATTATTATGGCTTTGTACAATGTTATATTTAGTGAAGTGGACAAATTCAAGGCACTTCTTTGCTGTCATACTCACTTAAGAAATTGGGTAATGTAATTATTAACTCAGATCCTTTTAACCTACATCTTCAAGGTGAAGAGAGGGCTATTAAATACCAACAGGTGAGTTTGCCACAGTCAAACATTGTATCAAGTGAAAATATCGATAGCAAGTCTTGATAAAATAATTTCATTAAAAATAATATTTGAAAAATCAATAATAGAAAATAAAAGTAAAGGCAAATAGGGAATATAAAAAACCTTTAAGATACATGATATAATTCAAACTTGTTCTATGCATCACTTAAGGCAAAAAAAATTAAAAAAAGGAACAAACGTAATAACATCTGTAGCCTTTAAAGCTACTCAGGCTTTAGAAGGGAAGAATGGTGCAATTACAAAGCTATTTAGAAACATAATTCTAATCCTTTCTTTAGGGATTAGCAAAGAAATTAACAAGGCAAAAATCTCACTATTCCTTGGTGAAAGTTTTAATTACTTCATAATGTAACTTGCTCTAGCGAACATTTAATTATTATTAAATGCTAACTACACATATGTGTTGTTGATGTTTCCCCACTGCTAAGATTTATATTTTAATGTACCTGAAAATATTTTTGCTGCACAAATCCCTCTTGGAAGGTATCCCTATTCATAACCTCTATTGATACAGGTCGAGTTAGGAAGCCCACATAAAGAAAAACTATCATTATTTTAGTATTTTAATAGGCAATTCTTGGAGATTGGAAAAAATTAGACTTCCATTGATATGGAAACTCATCACTGTTTCATATTCTGAAGAATAATGAAAACTACATTTCTTTAGTATGACCAATAACAAGGAAAAACTGAAATACAATGTAAATCAAATAATTTACATTATTCAGAGTTAGGAAATAAATAGTATAGTGTAACTACTGTGCCAGGAATTAAATTGAATTTAAGTCATTACTATAGAAATAATTTATACAATCTTAAGTTTATATAATCTATTAAATGTAGTTCTATTTACTGAGCAAGCATATAGGCCAATTTCTCTAGTAGATGTCAATATTTGAAAGATGAGTCAACCACAAATCAGAATTTAAATTCTCCTACAAAATACATTGCTCATAAGCATATAATTTCAATGTCTGAAATAAAGAGCACATCTATGCTACGTTTCTCCTTGATGGCATTCCATCTCTTCTTTAAAATGAACCTTGCTAACATGGATTTGTAATCTAATTGGGCTTCATCAACTTCTTTCATGCCTAGACTCCTAGATTCAATATTTGTTTAGGATATAGCTGAAGATGAGTAAAATATATAGCTTCTACAAATTGAATACTCACCCTACTGCTTAACTCTAGAGTGGATCTGTGATCTGCAGTTCAACATCTGGTTATCTTCTCTTTTGATTCTATGGTACAGTGGCAGATTTAGGCAGGTTCCCTGCTTTGTAGAAAAACCTAGAACAAACATGTTTTTATAAAGTATTTAATTTTAAGGAATTGTTTGGTCCTTGCCTTTGTCATAGCTTTGACATTAGAAATAATGATTTTTTTCTAAAGTTTGGTTGAGTTTCTTTTCCTGACACTCACTATCAAAATGATTCTATTTATTCATCTATTTATATTTTTATCTATGCTTGAATATCAGATAGTTAAATCCTATGCTGTATAATAAGTTTTCTAAAGGTATTACATCAGTCATTTATTCATCTTTCTTGGACATTAAAAATGAAAACTCTCAGATTATAGAAACAGTGAGAAAATGCAGTCCTAATAAATATATCATGGCTTTGGAGATATTTGTTCTTTATAAAATATTTTGCTTTGGAGAGTTAAATCACATAATAGAAATTCTTAGGTGGTTTAGTCAAGCACATCTGTCCATTAGTATGTTCTTCCAATAGATTTAGAGTGAATTAAAACATTTATGAAGGAATGATCCTAGAACAAATTTTTATTCCAATAAGTTTTCCTTGAAAAGGCACACCAAAAACAATTACAATTTTCTCTGAATAATTTGAAGGTCTTTTGTGGTACAATAACGTAACAGAGGCCACTATAAACACTATAAAGACCATAGGACACAGGCTTCTGGGGTCAATTGCAAATTCTAGAGCTAAAAAAAAAAAAAAAAATTCAGTGCAGGCCAAGGTACTCCATTCCCCAAATAAATTAAGATTTGATTGAATACACAAGCAAAATAATTTCCTAACAATCTAACATAGATAACTCATATAAACTTGCATGGTTATGGTTATACTCGTCAAAATAAATAAATGATTGATAAAATTATTTAAATGTAAATAGCATTTGTCCAAAAGAATGATGAGAATTCTACCTTGTCTGATGCTTTGTGAAATCCAAATTTTGCTTCTTAAACCTATGTTAGCATTCCAAAATATTCGTAGGAACATTAACATAGAAATTAACATCAGTGTGCTAATGTAAAAT
This sequence comes from Aplodontia rufa, assembly GCA_004027875.1. Lineage (NCBI taxonomy): Eukaryota > Metazoa > Chordata > Mammalia > Rodentia > Aplodontiidae > Aplodontia > Aplodontia rufa. The sequence continues at coordinate 10,982 of PVKS010026072.1, read as the reverse complement.
TTTGGAGATAGCCTCCTCAACTTGTTCTACCTGACAATTTCAATTCCGTAAATATCTCATGTCAAAATCGATCTTGCCTTGTTCTAAGTACATTAAAACATTTTAAAATTTATGATAGACTAAGATTAACATAGCTCTACACTATATCAATCTTACAGATTATATATAATATATTTAATATTAATTTAAATATATATATATAATATATATTTATTTTGGATTAAATAATCAAACCTGCAATTTCAAGACAGGGATTGAATATTCAATTTACAAAATAGGTGTCCTCTAGCTGTAGGCATAAATGATTAACAAATTGGTCAAAGTTGATATATACTTTCTGAAGTCTAGTGTCCTTTACTGTAAGTGAAAAGTAGATCAATTATCTCTACATAAAGTTATATGTGAATAAATTGTTATATGTTTAGCATGAGGTATGACACACTGTCTAAAGTTTTGCTTTTGTATTAGAATTTTATTTTTAATTCAGTATAATATCTTATTTGATTTATTATTTCCTTTTTAAAATTTTATTTCTTATTAGGATGTCTCAATTCCCTATATTAAAATATAATTTTCAGGGCAGACACAACATGAAAAAAGTTTGATGATGAATTTAGGTTACAGCCTATTTGAGGAAAAATTACATGAGAAATCCTGTTAAACAAGCACTAAATATTTGATAGCTTCATAAAACTTTGCGATTCAAACCTATATATGTAAAACAAAAATGAAAAATACAATGTTTTTGCATATTTACAACGAAAAAGTAGGTGGTATGAATCATTCGGTTCCAATTAAGGTGATAAATTTTGTGCAATATCTAATATGGTTTTAAACAATTCTATTTTTCAAAATATTTTTATAGCTATTACCACATTGTAAGTTTATATTTAACCTAATGAGATTAAGTACAAAATAAAATTTTAAACCTCTCACATAAATCCAAGAGGTTGAATTTTTCAAACACTTTCAAAGTATTTTAATACAAAGGCCAGATGGACTTAATGTATCATTCAAAATTAGTATATTATAGTTTAGTATATTCTATGGGGAAAATAGCAATGTCTATATTTCTTCAATAATTAGATGTCTTTGGAAAGAATTTACTATCAGAAATTGATATCACATTGCTACTTTATATGCATTTATGATTATACAATACTTCAAATCAATAATAAAATTTAAAAAGAAATTGATATTATATTAATACATGTATTTCTCTTATAAAATCATTCTAATATTTTTGGATGTCCTATTTGAATTCAGAGTATACACAATACACATAGAAGCAAACCACAGACATCAGTTATTCAAAACAAAAGATAAATATAAATAATTGTTAAGGCCATAAAGGTACATTCCAGTTGAATATCAGTTTTGCTCATGTGCTAAATATAAACATGTTTGTTATGAAAATCATCATGCAAATATTCCTCCTAAATTTTAATTAGCCATGTTCATAGTTGGCTGACACTTAAACTGTCTGATGTTAACATTTTCAAAGCTTTAATTAACAAGTTTACTTAATGCTGTAATGCAGTAGAACATGATTTCATTTATCTGTTATAATACCCAAATATTATCTGAGAGCAATATACTTATATAAAAATTGAATATCATTTCCAGTCTGGTAATGTCATATTGACTTCATTAGCATTCATGAAGTTTCCCAGAGTTTAAACAATACTTTGTTCATTATAGCACAAGTTTCTTAGTTTATAATTGGATCTATCATATAATACCTCTGATATTATGGAGAAATAGGTACAAATATACATTTCTAAATAAATACATATTCAGGTCCCCGTCAAGAGGATATTATTTTGTGTGAAATACAAAAAAAAAAAAAAAGAAATTCAATATTTATTCATCATTTATTATAAGCCAATCACATCACCTATATTATTTAAATTTCACACCCACAACCACTATACATAGCATGTATCAATATTGCCCATATTTTATAAAGGTAACATGCATGTAAAGAAGAAACATGATTGATGAAAGGAAGATCCAGTATCTGAATCCCAGGTAGAATTTTCCCTAAGCCTAAACTTTAAACTTCTATAACTTGTTCCTTTACAAGTTCATGTTATTTCTGTGCAGGGTCGAGGAGCGGATAGTAACCAAATTATATTGCTATATTGTGTGCATCTAGGAATATGTGACAACAAATCCCATCATTATGTAGAACTATACTGCACTAATAAAAATTAAAAAATAATCTAAACTTGAGTGTTATTTCATTAACTTCCAGTTGATTTCCCATATTGTGCTATTATGATTGCTTAATGAATGCTACAGTAATTGGGTTTAAATACTAGACTTAATAACTGATAATCGCCCCATTTTTTTTTCCTTTTTCATTTGTAACATACTGCTTTCTATTGCGGTCATGCATATATGTGATTTATTTCCTTATAGTAGATTGCAATCTCTATCTATTTATGTATTCACTCTTCCTTTCATTTATTCAATATATGTTAATTGAGCTACCACTCTGTGCCTTGCATTCTTCTTGCTGCTGCAGAACACAGTAATGAAACAAGCCCAGTCTTCCCTGATGCAACTGATATTCTAGTCTAGATATAAAGACAATAAAAAATTAATAAGAATGTATAAAATGATAAAGTGTAGGGAGAGAAGTAAAGCTGTACAAGGGGAATTGGATAGTCCTTTTTTGAGAGAGCTATTTTATTTAGAGTATTTTGACCTGGAAAGTCTTGCTGATAAGGAACATTTCAGCAAAGATTTAAATTAAAAGTTAGGAACAGAGTCATGCAGACGAAGTACCAGCCAAAGGGAACAGCAGGCAAAATGACACCAAGAGTAAATACAGCTTTGCATCCATTGTACTACCTAATTTTGTATTTCCTGTGGATGTCAAACTATAAGTGAAAGGGAAGACATGAAATAAAATGTCCTTTATCTGGTTCCAGCAGATCTTTTCCAGCTTTTACCTTATAGGATTCTATGACATGAAGTCATTGTGATAATATAGAAAATTCCTCAATTTTAGGTCTAAAAATTCAGTTTTTATTTCAAACTCCCTGTTGCACTAGTTCTGTGGCCTTGGGTAAGTCAGTGTAAAGTTTTCAAGCTTTCCTCTAAGGAAAAACGGTCAGGACATCTGCTTGCCCTCTGCCTTTTGTGCAGATGGACTGTAGGTCGTGCTTTTACATTTGAATGCTCATTTTAATCACTTGTAGAGTGACTTTATCTTTTTTTTGTAAGTGTCTGTTTATTCTCTCTTTCTAAAATGGGAATTAAGATACCTGAGCCTTATTGTAAAGCTGGAAAATGAGTATGTTTCAGCCATCAACAGAAACCACATCTCTTGGATTGTACAAGAAGGTTGAGAAAGGTTTCAACTGAACCACTAAAGAAGCTGGAAATCCAATCTGAACAATGCTTCATGCCTGAGATGGGGTGCTAGGTGTTCTGGAACACTACAAAGCAGAGCTATGGCTGTAAAGTAACTGTGATCACAGCCAGAATTTGGCAGATGTGTGTATTTCCTGCATGCCAAGGTAAATTCTGAAGAAGAGGGTTGTCCAAGGGTGTTTTGCATTTAGCCTGAGACAAAATTGGAACAATTTTTCTTGCTTCCTAGAAGGTTCTTTTCGGTGTGAAGACATCTGTTATCACAATATTTCTTGTTTCATTCTACCATTACTCCAACTTTGAGAAATAATTTTGAATTAATGTGGATATGATTTTAGGTTAAAGCACCAAACAAATAAATGACAACAAACAACAACCAGAAAACCAACTGTCTTCTTGGAAGTAAGCTGCCTGCAGGAAGACAGACTTCACTATGTTCTGTATGTCACAAAGGGTGTGCTGGCCCTGAGAAGGCTAAATTCTTGACAAAAATATTTCATAAAATTTAATTTTATATGTGACTTGGGAATGAATTGTGCATCATCAAAATGAGTCTGTTTCTGTGACTTAATGTCACCAGGGATTCTCAGAATGATCAGATAAGTGAAAAAATAGTGGAAATATTGCACGTAGTCTATCCCTACCTCAAGCCAGGTTTCAATTCAGGAGGGAGGCAGAGAGATTCAGCTTTCCATTACATCCTGTTAATATTTCTTTTTAAGTGAACTGTGTAAAAAAAATAGAAAAAGGAATAATGATGGATCGGGTGTAAATTCAGGTGGAGATGTTTATTGGATTTGTTGCTCTCAGGCTAATTTCACCTGGGCCGCCATAATGAGTGTGGGCATGGGAAGTGACAGCCCCATGCAGGGCGAATGGCATGAAGGGTAAATGGTGCTGAACCTTCACCAGGCAACTGGTTTTGCTGGAGAACTGGAAGTTGACTATAGGGTTGTTCCTTCAGAGATTGGCTGGTGGATCCATCAATCTGTTGGAGCTTATACACCAGCATCCTGATTGACTGTTCTTTTCACTGGCAAGCTGCCCTTTGCCCTGCCCCTTAGCCAGACAATGTGGCCTCCATGACTTGACCGCAGCCACACCCCCAGCCAGGCTCCATGATGCTGTGACATGCAGGCTAGCTGAAGTCATGCCCCCAGCCAGCCTAACACATTGAATATGGTAAATTTTACTACAACCTTTCATATGATTAAATGTAAACAACAAGGAAGTAGAGTACCAGAATTGATTTAAACAATAGAGAAAGAAAACCAATTTTTATGACACAGTAAAAGGAAGAGATTTAAATTTATTTTTGGGGACATAACATTAAATTTTCTACAGCATGTATTTTGAATTAAAAGGTAGGGTCTGCATTAGGAAGATTATGTAAGAATTTTTATTAAGCAGAATCGGATTGACCATATCCATTTTATTTTGCTGTAACACAAAAGCATGTCTTAAATGCTTAATATGGAATTAAGCAAGAAAATAAAAGGTTAGATTTACACTGGGCTCAATATCCATCCCAGGTGTCTGAATGTGATTAAGAAGAAGTACTCAAACTACACTATACTTTATTATTTTAAAAAATACAAAATGAGGATAATAATGTCATCTGCTACATAAGACTTTGGGGAGGAAATAATGAGGTGCTATGAACAAGAAATCTTGAATACAACTGCTTTTAATTAAAAATACTGCTACTGTGCTTATTAATTAATTCTCAATTTAAAGACATACAACAGTCTAAATCTTAGTACTTAAGTTTATATTTTCTGCATTTAGAATTAATGATCACTAAAATTCTCACTTTCAAACCTTTTGTAAAATAATATTTCCATCCTGTAAGCATGCTAAAGTATGGTAGAATTTAAAAATATTATAGCTAAAAATGGGTATTTTAATAGGGATCTGTAAGTAAGGCCAAACTTTGAATTTTAATTTCCACACTGATTATTTGGATTTATTTATTTATTTGTTTATTCTTAATAATGTCAGTTGTAGGGCTATCTTCAGTTTCAACATCAGGATCAAGAAATCCACTCAAGGCACCTCAGGGGCCATAGTAAGATCTTGTTAAGCACTATTTCTGAGAGTAGCTTGTCAATTAAGCACTTATCAAGCGAGGATGGTCATGGAAGTAAGTCTGAGGATGCAGCAGAAGCTCAAACTATCTGCTGTTAGTCAGCTTTCTTTTACTATAACAAAATACCTAAGATAATCAACTTATAAAGAGAAAAGATTTATTTTGACTCTTGGTTTTAGAGATCTAGTCCATATTCAGGTGGACCCATTTCTTTCAGTCCTCTTATGGGGGTTCTCAATGGCAATAGCATGGTGTGTGTGTGTGTGTGTGTGTGTGTGTGTGTCTTTTATTATTTAAAATTGCTAATCTTTGGTCAGGGAACAAAAGGAGAGCAAAGAAAAAAGTGTCCAGGATCTTGCTATCCACATAAAAGGCATGCCCCCCAATTACCTAAAGACCTCCCAGTTGGCCCCACCTTGCAAAAGTTCCATCATCTCTCAATAACACTATCCTGGAGATCAGTCTGATAGCACATGGGTTCTTTGGAGAAATTTAAGATCCAAAGTATACTATAAACCATATGTAAAACCATAGTCTCCATGTCATTGTATGATATAAGCTTCCTCTTACCGCTTTACACTTTCTGATTTTTTTAAATATACAGGACACTAAGAATAATTCTTCAAGGTTTCATATGTGAGATTTTAGTGGCTTCTTTTTCTAATCAGTATCTCCAACAAAAAAAAAATAGTTAGGCTGGAGTGGTGGTTCAGTGGTTTGAGCACTTGCCTGGCATGTGTGAGGTGCTAGGTTCAAACTGCAGGATCACATACACAAATAACAGCCAGAAAAATTGAAAAACTAGATAAAATTTATTCTCTCCCTCTATGTCCCTCCCTCTCCTTGTCTTTAGGAAAATAAATAAATAAATAAATTTAATCTATGTGTTATCTTTTAAAAATTGACTTTAGCAACAGTAGTCTTATATGCATGATCATAATCTGGGATGCTTGCATATGTGTATGGGGGGTGGATATGGTAATTAGTTTTCAAAAATTGATATTTTGCATTTTTTCATTAACAGTTTCTAAGAGGTTATTATTTTGATATATGTTCATATTCATATTACTGCTTATTTACTGAAGAAATTTACTTGATTTGAAATAAGATAAAAATATTTTCTATAAAATACATTTGTTTTCAAAGCATATTAATTTTGACAGGTAGAAAGCAGACCTCATATTTGACTTCAAGGTAATTGTAAGTATAAAAGAAATAAAAAAAGAAACCAGTCAGGCTAAAACCTGTAAACTATGTTTTCCAAGCAAAGATTATAGTTTAAAGGACCTTAATCCTCTAACTACATCCAGATTCTCATGAATTAATTCATTAGTTCATAAATAAATTACATCCTCATATCTCTGCCCAAACTAATGTGCAGTCATTCACTTTCATCCCTTTGAGTTTCTGAGAGTCAGTTCAGATTCTTTTAATTACTAATGAGAAATATCAACAAGAAACACATTATATCCCATTCACCAGAAGGCAGGAATAAAAGGAATCTCCAAGGAGTACAAGACTCATCTTTACAATCTCTTTCTGTGATTCCCTCCCTCTCTCTTTCTCCATGTCAAAGGGCAGTTTGTTATCAGAACAGGGAACATTTGAGATTGCATAGTTGTAACTTAAAATATCCAAATGACTTGCAAAGATATTCAAAATTCCTAGCATAAAACCTTTATTTAAACCTAAATTTACCCTAAAAGGGTTAAATTCCCATGGAAATGGGCCACATGTCAATGTCTCATGGGAATAAAAATCTGTAAGGAACCAGTCAAATTATTGTGTTTGGTTCTACAAAACAAGGATATCAATAAATACATTAATTATAGGTCTCTTAATAGCCATGCTCCTGTTTGCCTTAGTGGTAATCTTCTTAAACCACACTGTCATTGTTCAAGAATAATACAATTATTTGTTTTAGTCATTTTTTTTGGTTGCTGCAACCCAAAGACCTGACAAATACAATTAGAGGAGGAAAAGTTTATTTTAGGGCTCACAGTTTCAGGGATTTCAATCCATAGAAGGCTGGCTGCATTCCTTGGGGCTTAATGTAAGACAGAACATCATGGCGGAAGGTTGTGGTGGTAGAAGAAAGCAGTTCAAGGCATCACACCAGGAAGCAGAAAGAGAGATTAAGCTCAGCTCACCTGACGCATACCCCAAAAGCACACCCCTAAAGACCCACCTGCTCCAGCCACACCTTACCTGCCTATATTTACCACTCAGTTAGTCTGTGTTAGGGAATTAATTCACTGATTAAGGCTCTGGTAACCTAATCATTCCAGCTCTAACTCTTCTTGCATTGTCTTACACAGGAGCTCTTGTGGAGGACACCTAACATGTAAATCATAACATTGTCCAAGTATGTTTACTTAAATAAATCAAATTGTCCTACTTCCTTCAGCAATATTGCAATTATATTATCTTACATTACTTTAAGTATAAACTGAACTTCTCTCAGTCTTCTTAAGGGTAAATATTCTGCCTCTGTCACAGTATCTTCAGTACCTAGTGTCATTTCTGCAATGTTCAATAAAATCTACATTTATTGACAGATTGGTGGAAAGAATCGTAGTCTGTGTGTATACATACAAATTGATTTAAATATATATATATTACTTCATATATTCTGATAATTTCCAGCACATACTTTGTACTAAAATCTAAGTTAGCAAATTTTCTGAATTATACTTTTGTCCACCCAAGAGCACTTTCATATTTTTACTTCAAAAGAACTGAGGCTTGCCTTCTGAGGAATGACTTGCTCATAATTAAATAGCAAATAGATGTCAGAAGGAGCATTTAAACCCAATTTTCTACTATTTAGCAAATTGTGAAATACAGTGATTTTATTAAATATTATTAACAGTCAACTTCCCTACTATTTTATGAAGATGTCACTGATTTTATTTTTCTATCACTGATGATCATTGTCTTTTAAGGTAGATGATGTTGCTATTATATTTTTTGTCTAGTGTATAAACCATATAAATATTGTTCCCTAAATTATATTACTAAAAAGAACACAAAAATTACTAATGTATTACTAGAAAGTAACCAGCACCATCAGGAACATAAAAAGCTAACCTTCATGTTTTGTTAAATATAAATCAACAAAATGAAATAAGCCACTAATCCTTCATAATTCTTCTTTTCCATTTATACAGGTTATTTAGTAATAAGATTATTGGCCAAAAATAGCAATATGCAGAAAAAATTAATATTATTTTGAACTTATCATACTCATTGTACATATAATTTTTGGAAATTTCCATACATTTTAACTGAAAATGATGTTGAAAATTTACCAGAAGTGGACACCTCAAATTCAAGTATGTGAACATAAATGTGTCAAAGCCCAAAAAATGCTCTCAATGCTGCCCACAGTGAGTGTCCTAATTAGTGAAACTCAAAGCAAATGGTCTACAACTGTCTATAATTGGTCTCTGAGGAGATTTGAAGCTTGCACCAAATTCTAAATCAATTATGGAAGTAAACAAATCATAATGGACAGCTTTACCAATGAGGGGGGTGGACGGGGATGGTGGTAACATAGTTTTCTTGATGAAGAAAGCATTGATTGGTTTATATCACTGGCACAAGATTCTTTCCTCCTGGTGGACTAGTAACAAATTTCACAGACTAGTGCCTTTGTGTGAACCATATTTTGAGCAGCACTGGTCTAAATAGATTATATATTCCTGCAAAATCCCGAGACAATCAGATAACTAATATCCTCATATCCTATTTGGGATATTTTCTCTCTTCCTACTGTGAGATGTAGGAAATATGAGTTGGTATGCAGAGCAATGTCTTGTTCTTCTAATTATGAAAAGGGACCAGGAGCTTTCCTAGAATACTGACAATGCATTAGATGTTACATATCCATATAAATTGATCAACTTTTCAATATTTAATATCTCTGTATTTACAGTTATTTACATTATTATTCTAAGAAAAAAATAAATTGAAAATAAAACTGATAACCTATCAAAATAATGAAATATTTGCTTTAGATTTTACTTTCAGTTAATCACGCTGGGAGAAACAGGCACTGAAAAAAAAAACACATATACCTATAATCACTATTCACTTGAGGCAGCAAATAGAATGGCAGATATGAGGGGCTTATGGCAGAGGCTCTCAATTTAGTGTGCCTATATGCCACAGAGGGAACCTGTTAACATGCTAGTTCTTGACATTTTACCCTCAGAAAACTTGATGGATTGGCTCTGGAATTGCAATGTGTAGCCTACATTTATAAAAAAAAAAATAAAATCTCTCCAAGGTATTTCAATGAAGTAGTTTGGTCCACATTTCAGTTTATGTATAAATTTTAAAGAAATGTGCCATTCAGTGATAAAAAAAAGAATAGGTTCTACAAGGGAGCTTGATTTTTTAAAAACTTAGAGCTTGACTGAATCCCAGAGTACAAGCAAGTAGTCATTCTCTAGCTATTACATGCACACAAACACACAAGCACACATACACACACACACAAATATACTTTGTCCTTTAAATAGTTTCTGCTAGCAACCAAATTCTGCAAAATATGTGACTAATGGACCAGTGAGGTTAGTATTACAAAGGTTTAAAGTACACAAACTTCCAAAGTCACAGATGGGCACCCCAAGCTCTTAGATCAAAATGCTTCTTGTTTTTCATTCCTCAGGAAAGTCTTTCCCCATAAACAAAATTCATAAGATCCCCTCTACACCCTGACTTCAATTTACATCCACATGGCATGATTTGTGTTTCTTCCATGATCTGAATTTATCTTATTGATATAGTGCCTCTTTGCTTAATGTCTATTTTTCAAGGTTTCTCATGTATAGTGTAATCCTGGTGAGTAAATCCTCACTGAGCTTTCAACATTACAGAGTTGACATAAAATGACAACTCTGTTTTATGGAAATAGTTTATTATGAATAAAATACAAGTGAGCATAGCCCAGGTACATGTATTCAAGTTACCATGACCAACAAATCAGGTAGCAAGGCTATAACAAATCAGGGAAATCTTTTCTATGGTATCAGATATCCTGGCATTCCTAGTTTGATGATTGGTGAAGAATAGGGGTCAGCTAAGCTCAGTGATGTATCCCAAGAAGTTTACCTAATAGTTCCAAGTCTATTAAGTTAGAAACAAAGGTTGATAGCAAATGGCTACTAAAGAACCTAACACAGTCTGAGATAATTTTGACTTTCAACTTGTGAACTTTCATCTCTCCTAAATCACAATGTTCTATACAACCAAGTTTTAATATAGATGCAGCTTCTTGGAATGGATGAGAGACTGAATGCTTTAATGGATATTTTAAGATGATGTGGCTACATGTTCAGTTTAGATTTGTTGCTGTTTTTTGTACCAGTAATTGAACTCAGCAGTGCTCCACGGAGCACTACTACTACTACTACTTCTTCTTCTTCTTCCTCTTCTTCTTCTTCTTCTTCTTCTTCTTCTTCTTCTTCTTCTTCTTCTTCTTCCTCCTCCTCCTCCTCCTCCC
>PVKS010026071.1:0-29083 GCA_004027875.1 Aplodontia rufa | reverse complement strand
ACCAACACATAATGTTTTTAATGCAAAGGTTTTCAAGGTACTGTCTGGGTCTCTGATGCTTTTCCAGGCTGTCAGAAAGATCAAAGTTTTTCCTAACAATGCTAAAAACTTGTTTACCTTTTCACATCTCTTTCTCTCTGGTTGCACAGTGACATTTCCCAGTGGCAACATGACATCTGATATTGGAGGGGATTGGATATAAAAGCAGATAGGAGAACCCAGCTGCTTTCTACCAATCAACATGAGTTGCAAAATGTAAAACAGTGCTATACTTCTCACTAAATACGTGTGCATGTCTGGACAATATCTTCTAATAAGTTACACCAATACATATGAACTGCCTTCGTAATGACCCTTTCCTTGAGCAGTGCTATCAATTAAAGCTATGATTGCACAATTTTTCTATAGGATCAATTTCAGAATTCCTCAGACATGTTTCTCAAGACACTGAAAGAAGAAAAAAAACTCCTTAGAATAAATTGAAAATCTGAATCAACTGATCCTCATATGAGCTCAAGAATTAATGTTTGAAGCAGTTGAACTTGATTACTTCTTTTCCTGGGTGGTGCTGGTGTTCTCCTCAGGGACCCTGCTCTAACCATTTTCTTTTTTTTTAAATTTTTTATTTTTGAACAATCTTACAAGATTTTAACAAAATAATATAAAATGTGTATATATTCTGGATATTGCAATTATCCCCAGGAGTGCCCCCCCAATTACCCTCCCTTATCCCTCCCTTCCCCTTCCCATTATAACTCTAAAAAAGGATTAGATTGTAAAGCATTACATCTTATCTGGATTTAACTCATGTTACTAGACCAACTGTCTCATTGTCCAGGGTCTAGACCCCACCTCCACAGATGAGTGGAGACAATCGACCCTTAGATCTCTGGGTTAAGCTGATTTTACTCATCATGATCTCTTCCATAGCCATCCATTTACCTTCGAAGGCTGCAATATCATTGTTTCTAATTGCTGTGTAATATTCCATGGTATAAATGTACCACAGTTTTTGGATCCATTTTTCCAGTGTGGGACATCGGGGTTGTTTCCATAGCCTAGCAATAGTAAATTGTGCTGCTGTGAACATCAATATTGCTGTGTCACTGTAATGTGTTGATTCTAAGTCCCCTGGAAAGATACCCAGGAGTGGAATAGCAGGGTCATATGGTGGACTCATCCTTAATTTTTTAAGGATTCTCCATACTACAGCAGCAATTTCTAATCTTCACTCTCAGCAGATATTCTCACCTATTTCCAGAAAGTGGACACAGGGACCACCATCATCAATCAAATAAAAACCATACCAGTACCTACTCTAATTCTTTTAAGGGTTTCAAAGGCAGAGGTGTATTGCATGTCCCCCAAGCTTATGGTGGCAGGAGCTAGGCAGGGCCAAATTATATCTATGAAGCACATAGAAATAAAGAAAGTAAGATAATTATATCCAACAGGAAGAAATAGAGAAGCAAGAAACAAAGCTTGAAGCCAAGCCCTGGCGAAAATACCAGAGGATGCCCCGCCCGCCCGGCTCACATTCACAGTCAGGATAGTCACAGAGTGGGGCTTAGGGCCTAGGCAGTCCTAGATCTGTAGCGGATCATTCCAGGCCCTCTGGTCCACGGTGCCCAGCCTGGGATCAGCCCAACTACAATCTTCAATGATGTGGCAGGCCAACAGGCGGCGGAAGCCCCTCTGGCTATCCTTTTGTCTCGCTAACATAGTTTCTGTGCCCACTAGATGCATGAAATAAATATTTCCGTACCTCGCCCTACGCTGCGGGGAATACATTCCAGAAAGAGGCACACCAGGCAAATGGGAGGAGGAGGGGAACGCAAATTCAGAGGGTTTGCCGGGCCAACCTGCTTCTCAGCGGGTCCCCGGGGCGGGGCAGCAAGAGCGGGAGGGAGCGCCTCGGAAAGACCCCGCAGCTGACATCCCGCCCCCTGCCCTTCTACCCTCCCTCTCACCCACCCACCGAAAAGGCCAACTCCGCCTGCCTGAGTCACGGCTGGAGCAGGGGAGGAGCCGGGGAAAGGCGGCCCCAGCGCAGACAGCAGCCAGCGGCCGCAGCGAAAGCAAGCAGGGTGGTCAAGGATCATGGGGGAGAGCGCACTGGAACCCGGGCCTGTGTCCGGTACCCCTCCTGGGGGCCCAGTGCACGCAGTAACTGTGGTGACCCTGCTGGAGAAGCTGGCCACCATGCTGGAGGCACTGCGGGAGAGGCAGGGCGGCCTTGCTCAGAGGCAGGGCGGTCTGGCCGGCTCGGTACGCCGCATCCAAAGCGGCCTGGGCGCGCTGAGTCGCAGCCACGACACCACCAGCAACACGCTGGCACAGCTGCTGGCAAAGGCGGAGCGCGTGGGCTCGCACGCCGACGCCGCTCAGGAGCGGGCAGTGAGCCGCGCAGCCCAGGTGCAGCGACTGGAGGCCAACCACGGGCTGCTGGTGGCGCGCGGGAAGCTACACGTCCTGCTCTTTAAGGTCAGTGACCTCAGGTGTCCCCCAATCTGAAGCGTTTTCCAGTCTCCGGGCCACTATCTGGGGACTCCTCTTCTCATTAGCCTACCACATCCACATTCTCCACCCCACGCGCCACCGGCCGCTGTGGAACAGACTTCAAGAGCCGCACCCATCAACTACACGCGTCCGCAAGTCCAGGCTGGCTAATCCCCGCCCTTCCAGGTCAAGCTCAGACACGTCAACGGAATTTTGTTTAAGTCCCCACCCATCCCCAAAGGAAAATAACGGTGGTGGGAGTGTGTTTCCTGGCAATTTTCTGCCTTCTCCAGTTCTTGCCCATGCGGCCACTACCTTTATATCATGGTCTCACCTACTTTGCAGACTTCAGCAGTTCACTAGCAGCCCTAGCTCCTCTCTCATTCCTCCTCCGCCTCCTAACTTTCCTAGGCTTGTTTTTCATCCCAATGTGTGGTGGAGGTAAAGGGTGTGGCACTTTCCCCTTGTGTAATTGAGGAGTTCCTCTCAGGCTGGTCCTAGGTAAGGGGCTGCCAGGGTCAATTCTATGTGGTCACATGCAGGAGGAGGCTGAAATCCCAACCAGAGCCTTCCAGAAGGCACCAGAGTCCTTGGACCCTGCGGACCAGTCCGAGTTGGGCCCAGACCAGCTGGAGGCCGAAGTTGGAGAGAGTTCTGACGAGGAGCCCGTGGAGTCCCGGGCTCGGCGGTTGCGGCGTACCGGTTTGCAGAAGGTACAAAACCTTCGGAGGGCCCTTTCGGGCAGGAAAGGCCCTGCAGCCCCACCACCCACACCGGTCAAGCCGCCTCGCCTGGGGCCGGGCAGGAGCGCTGAAGGCCAACCGGAAGCTCAGCCTGCGCAGGAGTGCGCGGTGGAGCCAGAGCCTCCACAGCACACGGAGGAAGATCGACCCGGGGGTGCCGAAGCGGCTGTGCTCCAAACAGAGAGTGCAGCCTGATAGCCCGTGCTGCTATGCCTCTGCCTTGTCCCAAAATAAATCCTTTCAGAGTGCAGCATTCACGCCCAAATAAGGAGCGAATCCTGCATCCACTGCCCAGCTCTGGCCCTCCCTTCCTAGCTTTGTCAGCCTAGTTGCTTGTGTCCTCTAACAGAAGTGCAACAGCTTACACCTACTTGCACTCACACTCAATAAAAGTAATTTCACTTACTCCAGACTCCATGTGAAAGGGTGAGAGTGGGGTTGGGGGAGGCAGTACAAGGAATGGGCAAGGTTGGAACCTTAAATGTGACTTGAAAGTCAAATGATTTTGCCATTTTCCACTGACTCCTGGGCTGTACTCCAGTGGCACACAGAGACATTCTGTTGGCCACTTGCACCTTAAACACTTTCTTCATTGGGGACATACAATCACAGTTTTTTTTAGAGCATCCAGTGCAGTCCTTTGTTGTATGTGCTAAACAGATATCAATGAATGTTTTCCACTTAGTCTCTTCTTCCTCTGTCCGCTGAAGAGTTGGGTTTTCCAGAATTTTAAAATTATTCCTCTTTTCACTCTTGGTTCTTTTTGATTGATATTCACTCTCAAGCTTCTCCTATCAGTCACATGCAACCTAGACCACTGTCTTGAGTTGTAGTTGAAAAGTACTTCAAAAGTAGCAATCTATCGTCTACCTTTTAAGTAAGTTTCATTGTAAGTCCACAGTTATTTACTGTGAATTTTGAGTTTTTAATGGTTCAAAATTTCTCCCCTTTCTGTTTTTTCTTTACCAATGAATGGTACCATCATCCACACAGCAGCCTGGGAGTCCTTTTGCCTCAAGAATACGCTTGTCCCCTCCCACATGGAAACAGTTATCTCAATTTGATCTCCACATTTTTTTTTTAAAGTTTTTGTGTCCATTTGCCCCCTTTCAGGCCTTATTTTTCACCTGACCAGTATTTGAATTTCCAGTCTTATCACATCACTCTCCTGAGTCAGACCCTTCAGTGTCTCCCTATCATCTTCAGAATAAAGCTCAGGCTCTTTAATATTAACCTCAAGGTCTTTCATGAGCTGGTTCTTGCTTATTTTTATAGCCTTTTCTACTTCTTCTTGTGCCACACTACAGGTTGAGCACACCTAATCCAAACATATGAAATCTAAAACACTCCAAAACTTTTTGAGCATTGAAATAATATTGTGATAAGTGGGCTCTCAGGAAGAGAGAGACCCTGACTAGATGGAGGCATAGATTTATGAGCAAGACCAATCAAGCTTGTCTCTTTAGTTAGATGAACAAAACCTTCAGTGTATGCTTGTACCAGATGAATTAGAACAAAAACATTATCAATTTAAAGGTCACCAGATTAAAAGACCTATAGTGTGTCCACAAGTGTTCTATGATTAGAATGTTTAATCAAGAAGAAAAATGATCCCCAAATATTAAATGATTGACATGGGATTTGATTTTCACAAAGTCTGGCCTGGAATTCTGCACATTTCTTCCCAGAAAAATCCTCTGTATAGTCAGAAAGCTTAACAGTAGATACAACACTCCTCTGAGAGGCAAGGGGTGTCTGTATCCCCCTTTTGGGGTGTGTATATCTTTGCTTTGCTGCCCTTTAGTAAAGCTTTGCTCAGGCTTTGCTTTTGATTTATCCTGAAATTCTTTCCAACAGCATAAGTCAAGAACCTGCCTGGGCTGAATTTAGGTCCCACTGCCCCCTTGGAAGGATCTTGTCTTAAATGAGAACATCACAAGTGGAAAATTCACATCTGATTTCATGTGATGTGTCGCAGTCAACGCACAGGTGTGCTAAAATTACCTTCAGGCTATGTGTATAAGGTGTATATAAAATATAAATGTACTTTATATTTAGACTTGGATCCCTCCCCCAAGATATTTCATTATATATATGCAAATACTATATTCTGAAATGTGAAAAATTCTGTTAATTAGAACACTTCTTGTTCCAAGGCATTTGGATAAGGAGTACTCAACCTGTATCGAGTCAAATTGCTTTCAGTCTCATCTCTACTTTCCTGCAAATCTCAGACAAGGCAGACCTGTCTCAGGGCTAGGTGCTTTTCTTTCTTGATCCCAAAGCATCACTTGCACATCCCAAAGTGCTAATGGCACTATGATTGTTGCAGTTATTCATCACCCACTCTAATAGACCATGGCTCTTTTACAGAAGGGACTGTTATATTCATTTCTGTACTTCCCATACCAAGTAGACCATCACAGGGAATGGGGATTGTTCCCTGCAGCAGTAAAGCAAGAGTGTCACAGAAGAAAAGTGAGAAGCAAGGGGAAGTGCCTAAGGACGAGAAGCATGGGGACCCACCCCTTCATTTAATCACTGAATATAACTAGGTCACCAGTTTTATATCATATAAAAACATTTTTAGTACCTCCTATATTCCAGGCCTTATTCTGTGTCTTGTGAACACCAAGATGGGGTAATTCTTATCTTTAAAGAGCTAAGAGTTTATAGGGAGATATAAACACCAAATGACATAAGTGCAGTGATAGTTATATGTGAGTTATTTTGCGAGCCAAGAGGGAAGAGTCATGGTCTAACCTTAAGCAGGAAGAGAGGGGATATTTAAGAAAGACAAATAGTGAGATGGAAAACAGGAATGGTGAAGGGAAGTAGAGCTTAGTAATTTTATGGTTTGGGTCCTCAGTTCCCTTATCTATTAAACGGGATGATAGCCCCACTGGGTTATTTTAAGGATTAAGTGACATCAGTGAAGTTTATAGCATACTGCCTGGAAAATAGTTTCTGCTCCATAAATTGCATATGTATAATTCATTCAATAAATTTGTTCCAGGCATTGTTTTATTTATTTATTTTAAAGAGAAGGGGAGAGAGAGAATCACTTTTATTTAGTTTTTCATGTGGCTTTTATTGATCCAACAGACACTTCATTGGGTATCTGGTGCTGGGGTTCAAACCTATGTCTTTGCACTTGTCAGGCAAGTGCTGTAACCATTGAGCCACTGCTCTAGCTCTCCCAAGCACTATTTTAGAAGCCGAGGACATAGGGGCACATAGGAAAGACAAGATCCCTACCTTCATGAAGTTAAATTCCAGTAGGAAGAAACAAGTAACAGACAGAAGGCAGATAAAAACAAGAAGGCACATGAACCAGAAAGGTCTTCTGGTAATGGGATCTCAAGGAAACAAAACAGAATAAGTGAAAGATAATAATGGGGGAGATATGTACTTCAGATGAAGAACTGGTGATTAATAATGGGACCAGAGTTACAGGTTATGAATTTTCTTAACATTTGAGTTCAAGTAGTGTCACATTTTTATTATCATGGATACAGTTAGAGGAGCTTAAGCCCTCACCTGCCATGACTGGGAAGCCTGTTATCAGTTATTTTAG
Source organism: Aplodontia rufa (assembly GCA_004027875.1). Lineage (NCBI taxonomy): Eukaryota > Metazoa > Chordata > Mammalia > Rodentia > Aplodontiidae > Aplodontia > Aplodontia rufa. The sequence continues at coordinate 22,264 of PVKS010026071.1, read as the reverse complement.
TTATCCTCCCTTTCCCTAGATAATGCTGTTAACCAGGAAGTTCACGCTATTTCCAAGTCTCAGCCTTTACAAGTCTGCTGCTATTGCTCCTTACGACCACTGGATGTCACCATTGGGGTGTCAGTGTCCTAGCTGAGTGCTCTTCAAACTCCCCTTAAGTCTGCCTGTGAAGCTTCATGGAAGGTGAGGACTGTGGATAGGAGATGGTGGGGCAGACTGGGTGTGGGGACAGAGGTCCTTCTGTGGAGGGAGGCTCTGCAACAGCTGCATTTCATCTGGAGACATTCAGGGTTCCTTCTGCAGGCTGCCAAGCCTGGGAGCTCAGACTGTTCCAGGCTCCCAGCAGCCAGTCGATTCATAATTCTGCCATCTCAGAGCATGTAACAATGGGCTCAGTTTTCTATTTCCAAGGGAAAATAAATTCTAGTTTTTCCAAATCCCTGGGAATCGACCTAACTTCCCCCTTTCTTTCCCCTCCTCCCATCCACCCTAAAAAAATTGTTTAAAAGCTCAAGTGCACATTTCCCACGTACAACATCTTGTCCCCTAACTCCTAGGAACCTGAAGGCCTGGAGAACTTCCAAAGAGAAGGGGAATGCCACTTCTATTTGTCTACAGTTGCAAGCAATAAAATCAAATTAATACAAAATTAGTTCACTTTCTTAATAGCCCATTTGGTTACATTATGTTCTCCACTGTCACTGCCATAATTATTATTAATATGATCATAAATTAAAGGAAGTGGAGACACTGACACAGAGTACCAACTTGTCATCCAGCGTGTGTGGTATGGTAGCAGCTGCTCTGAGCAGGTGGAAGGCACACTGGTGGATCACTTAAATTCAGAATTTTGTTTTTAGCTTTTTTAGGCAAGAAGTGCAAATTTATTCTTCTCTTCACCATGATTAGGCTGATTGGAAATAACCAAACTCAGAAAAACATCAGTTAACTTGAGTACTGGAGTCATTAATTTCCCTTAGAGTCTAACTGCCGAGTGACTGGAATAATCTAGCTAGCTAGTCAGAACATTTTTCATTCTGCAATAAAGTCTACAAGGGAAGACAAAGTCAGATCTTAAAGCAGATAAAGATAATAGGCAGGATTATCTAACCAAGCATGCCTATATTCTGCTGTGATATCTCATACATGGGTATAAATATATGCATTCACTGTAGAAAATTTCATCTCTAGGTAAGTACCAGAGATTGCATTGACTTTCCTTTATCATGAGCAGAGGAATTGTGTAAGCTCAGCATTGATAACTCACAATCCACCTGCATTTCCAACACTAAAACATCTTGGACCATGTTGTTGCCTACCCTTAGCTGAAATGTACTTAAAATAAAAGTCTAATGTCAAGGAACTCACTATCTCTCAAGCAACTTTATATTCTGGATAATTTTGAACAAAAACTTTTCTTTATTCTGAGATAAAAATCTGCATTTCCTCTGTTATTCAGGAGCATCAGCACATCAAGGTTCCTATATTTCCATGATGTATGTGTCGATAGAGTCTAACTCCAGATGGGAACACAGGAATGACTCATCCAAGATTTCCCCTCATCTCTTCTTCAGGCCACAAACAGTACTGACTTATACAATTATTCCTCCTGATGTATTCCTTCAAGTATTAGCTATTCTTTTGTGGATTGTTTTAGTTTACCCACATTTTTTTAAGAGAGAAGGACAGTGAGAGAGAGAGAGAGAGAGAGAGAGAGAATCAATTTTTATTGAGTTTTTCACATGGCTTTTGTTGCTCGGACACTTAGTTGTATATGTGGGTCCTAGGGTTTGAACCTGTGTACTTGCACATGTCAGGCAAGCGCTGTAACCGCCGACCCACTGCTCCAGGCCCTACCCACATTTATTTTAAATAGGAAGGTGGCAAGATGCCAAGGAAAAAGTATAAGCCTTCATAGCAAAGACATATGAGCTTGATTGCTGGTGATGGACAATTTCTTTTTCCCAGGTCTATTATGAGAACTAAACAAGATTGCTCATTCACTCATTCATTTGGTATTTGTTCTAGGTGATAGAGATTGATGGTGTTATACAGATAAGGATGCTGCCTTTATGGAACACCCATTAAACTGGCAACTGAAATAGTTTTGAGTAAGTGCTCTGATGGGTGAAGGATACAGTAATATAGAAGCACACAAAGAGGGTGTGGAAACCAACAGGAATGGTTGCAGTTATAAGGGAAACTCTTCTATTTCTGTTATATGATTTCTTTTTAAGTGAATTTATCAAGTGACTTTTAGAATGACCAGTTATTTTTATATTTTTCTACATAATCTTACATATTGAAGGGAATCGTCATCACATATTCAAGCATACATGGATACTGACAAAGTAAGTTAAGACTGATTCTGTTCTAGGATCTCCTCCTCTTCATTCATTCCCCAGTCTTGTCTTCTCTGTAATACCCTCATGCTATAATTGGAAATGAGCACATACATGTGTATTAATTTTTGAGATTTCTGAGTTTCTCTGCCTGCTTGTTTATAGTTAGGCTTCTCATGGGAGTCAAGTGTTCCCAACTGTATTGATAATTTCCCTTATCCCTCCCTTCTTCCCCCACCTGCATAGTTATGGTTCTGCCAGCTTATGTGAAATTTCAACTTTGATGAGCTTATTAATTAAACTTAGCTAACTTTCATCCTGTCTCTGGTTTTACTTTAGCTTCCACATCAGATAAAATATTTGGCCCTTAAGTATCTTAGTTTGGGATATTTCACTCAGCATAAGTTTTTCCATCTTCATTACTTTGGCTCCAAATGGCATGATATTGCTCTAATACCAGAGTGGAATTCCATTGTGTGTGTATATATTGTGTATTGTGTGTATATTCAATTGTGTGTGTATATATATAAATATATATATATATATATATATAGTGTGTGTGTATGTATGTGTGTTTGTATATATATATATACATGCATATATATGTATATATGTACATATACAGTTTTGGAATCCACTTGTTCAGTAAGGGGCATCTGGGTTGATTCCATAGTTTAGCTATTGTAAATTGAGCTGTTATAAACATTGATGTAGCTGTGTCTTTGCAGTATACTGTTTCTAACTCTTTTGGGAAAATACCCAGGAGTGAGATAAATGGGTCATAAGGTAGTTCCAACCCTAGTTTTTTGGAAGATTCCACACTGCTTTCCAGAGTGGCTGTACAAGCTTGCAGTCCTACTAACAGTGTGATACTGTTCCTTTCTTTTCACAGTGCCTCCAACATCTGTTATTGTTCACATTCTTCATTTTTTGCCACTCTAACTGGAGTGAAGTGGAATCTCAGTGAAGTTTTGATTTGCATTTCTCTGATTGCTAGTGATGTTGAACACTTTGTCATATATTTATGGGTTTTTTGGACTTCTTCCATTGATAAGTTTCTGTTTAGTTCCCTAGCCCGTTTATTGAATGGATTATTTGTGGGTTTGGTGTTAAGTTTTTTTGAGTTGTTTGCATACTCTGGATATTAGTCCCCTGTCGAAAGAGTAGCAGGCAAAGATTTTCTCCCATTCTGTAGGTTCTCTCTTGACACTCTTGACTAATGCTTTAGCAATGCAGAAGCAGAAGCTTTTCAGTTTAATGGCATCTCATTCATTGATTCTTGGCTTTAATTTTTGTGCTATAGGAGTCTTGTTAAGGAAGGAGGTGCCTACATCAATGTGGTGGAGTGCTGATCCTATTTTTTCTTCTAGCAATTGTATAGTTGCTGGTTTAATTTCTAGTTGTTTGATCAATTTTGATTTGATTCTTATGCAGGGTGAGAGATAAGGATCTAATTTCAGTTGTCTTCATGTGGCTATCTAGTTCGTCCAGCACCATTTGTTGAACAGGGTATCTTTCCTCTACACTGTTTTTGCCCCCTTTGTCAAATATCAGATGGTTAAAGGTTTGTGAGTTTGTTTTGGTATCTTCTAGTTTGTTCCATTGGTCTTCATGTCTGTTTTGATACCAGTACCGTGCTGTTTTTGTTACTGTGGCCCTACAGTATAATTTCAGGTCAGGTATTGTGACACCTGTTTCCTATTTCTTGCTTAGTTATGTCTTGGTTATTCTGGGTCTCCTGTTATTCCATATGAATTTGAGAATTGCTTTTTCTTATTTATTTATTTTTTAAAGAGAATCAGTGTTATTTATTTTTTTTTCATGAGGTTTTTGTTTTTTGGACCCTTTTTTGTGCATGTGATGCTGGAGTTTGAACATCGGTCCTCATGTATGTCAGGCAAGTGCTCCACTGATAAGCCACCTCTCCAGCCCTATATTTTATTTAATTTTGAGACAGGGTTTTGCTAAGTTACTTACAGCATTGCCAAGTTGCTTAAGCTGACTTTGAATTTGTTATCCTCCTGTTTCAGCCTCCTGAGCCACTGACATTGTAGGTGTGACCACTATGCCCAGCTAATTAAAATTCATCTGCCTCCCTTTTGTCTTCTTCTGTCTTGAAGTTTTTATGATTTTATTGTTTTTTTCTTATATTCCTTCTCACATATATGGCTCCTTAATTTCGTTCTAAATTTTCTCTTTAGTTGGACACCTATTATTCCTTTATTTTTTAGCTATTGTTTAGAATCAGCCTCAAATTTTTTATTAAAAATGCACTGGGTAACACTTTATGACTTTCCCAGATCCAGCTATGTCTACCTACGCTGACCTTAGACCATTGGTCACTAGCCCTGCTTGCTAGTTCAGGAAGAAAAACCTGAATGGTCGGTCATCTAGGGGCAATGACCTTGTTCAGCATTGTAAACTCTATTTACATAAAAGTCAAACTAATTTTAAGGAAGTGCCTGCCAACAGCTCATGGACTATATTCTCATTGCTACAAACTAAATTTTATTGATTCTGCACTTCAGGATATGTCCATTCACCTTGGAAAAATTTATCCTCACAATTTGTGTGTATCCATATGATTGACAGTTTTGACTATGCTTTGATTTTCATCACTATCTACAACATATTCTATTTGTGGTTTGGGCTTTCAGATGTTTCTTGCTTTCATCAAAATGGACAGTTTACATTTCTGTTTCTTTTTCCTGCTTTAGGATTATTTCTAAGATGATATATGGAAAATACAGTGTTTATTCAGTCATATTAAAACAAGAGTGCACCCTCCCCAATCCTGTAAGATTGAGCTTAATTATTTTGGTAGTTATTTTTAATTTAATATACTCCTTTTCTCTCCCTCTTTTTCTTTTTCCCTACTGGGGATTGAACTCAGGGTTGTTTAACCATTCACCCACGTTCCCAGCCTTTTTTGTATTTTATTTTGAGACAAGGTCTTACTAAATTGCTGAGGCTGGCTTTGAACTTAACAATTCTTCTGTTTCAGCCTCCCAAGTCACTGGGATTATAGGAATGTGCCTCTGTGTTAGGCTACCACATGTCTCTTGAGCATGGACACTTAGGAAGTCTGACTTACTAGAGAAGAAAGGTTTTGGTTGACCCTACATTGTGAGTCACATTGTTTATGGGCTTTTTAGACCTTCCCCTCTCCTATGCAGAATGAAAAGGATGGAGTAGTCCAACATTGTCCCAACTTATTTATATAACTCCTTTTATTTCACAGAGGCTCATGGACTAGACCATATTAAATTAATGTGGATTACAAAATACAGCATTATTTTAGTACACTATCATTTCTTGTACTCTTCACATATCTACATTTCTACCTTATTTTTTATTTCTTTATCAGTTTTTCCAAACTGTTTAACCACTTTACCTTAATTTTTATATATCTCTAAATCTGACTCTTCAAAATGTATTTTAATTATTTAACTTCAAAAGATTCCAAATATGCCCTTCTTATTTTCAGTTACCATCTGAAATTGGTAACCTGTGTGTGGGCCAACACCTTGTATGACTCAGGTGATCTGATCATTATTCCACAGTTTTGTAAAATTTATTTGAAAGACATACATCTTATTTTTAGCATATTTTCCTTGCTACCATGCTACATTTTGAGGATAGTTACGGACTCGTAACTTTTTAAAAATGCTCAATATGAGCTGATTGTTGACTAGCTATTTTCTGTACCTAATGCTTACTTGCTGTTTCTGGGTCAATGGAAGTTCTTTATATGATGGTTTCTACTATGTTCTGAATGTGTACCCCAAAATTCACATGTTGGAAACTTAATGGGCAAAGCAACAGTGGTGGGAGGTGGAGCCTAATTGAAGGTGTCTGGGTCATGAGGCTCTGTCCTCCTGAATGGATTAGTGCCACTATAAAAAGGAATTGTATGAGTTAAGTTTGCCCCTTTCTTTTTTCTGCCCCGTGAGGATGCAGCAAGAAGGCTCTTGTCAGATACCAGAACAGTGATCTTAGAGTCCCAGCCTCTGGAACTATGAGAAATAAATTTATCTTTAGAAATTACCCAGTCCCAGGTATTCTGTTATAGTAGCACAAATCAAATGAAGGCAGAGACTTTTTTCTTAAATACTTGAGCTATCTATGAAAGTATTCTTGTTTTCCTGAAAAAATATTATATTACAGGCTTATCTTGATGTTCTTTGTCTGATATTTGATAACATTTATCCCCTAGTCTCTTCTGTTATAAATCAGCATAAGAGATCTAAGTTCAAGTCTCCAACAGATTGTGTCTTATGACCCTTAACTGCAGACAGGGTGACATCAGAGATAATTTGAAGTGTTCTTATGGCAGTAAAAGCCTTTAAAAGTCATGAGCTTGCTCATATGCTTTGAATTTTACTCCAAGTTCTCTCTTCTTCTTCTTCCTCCTCTTCTTCTTCTTCTTCTTCTTCTTCTTCTTCTTCTTCTTCTTCTTCTTCGAGAGAGAGAATCAGTTTTATTTAGTTTTTCATGTGGCTTTTGTTGCTCCAACGCTTTGTTGTGTACATGGTGCTAGAGTTTGAACCTGTGTCCTCATGCGTGCCAGGCAAGCGCTGTAACTGCTGTGGCCCTACTCCGGCCCCCTCTTCTTTTCTTTAACACTTTCAATTTATCTCTTTTTGAGAGCAACTAGGTTTTACTCTAACTAGATTATCATTTTTAAAAAAGTCAATGCTACATATTCTCAGATTAAAATGATTTACTTATTATATTCTTGTTTAAAACATTAGACACCTGACATGTCTCTCTTATATTTTTAAATTAAAATTTTAACTGATACATAAAACATTATGGTACATATTAGTGGAGGATGTTTTTATAAATGTATAAATTGTACAATGTTTAAATGAAGTTAAACATATCTCCTCAAACATCATTTCTATCATTTCTCTATGGTGAATGACCAAAGGATGTACTTCTTTTGTCTCTTTTTTTTTTGGCAGTACTGGAGGTTGAACCCAGGGGTATTCTACCACTTTATCCTTTTCTATTTTGAGATAAAGTCTTGCTAAGTTGAGGAGGTTGGCTTCAAACTTGTGATGCTCCTGCCTCAGCCTCCTGAATCACTAGGATTACAGTAATATGCCACCTCACCTAGCTGAATGACATATTTTAAAAATACATTTCACTTTATCCAAGCATATTATAAAACTGTATTCACTTTGGTAATATGGGCTGGAGAGGTGGCAGAATGATAGCGTGCTTGCCAGGCATGTATGAGGACCCAGGTTTGATCCCCAGCACCACATACACAACTAAGGAGAAGAAAAACAACAACAACAACAACAACAACAACAAAAAAAACAGATGAAAAAAATTAGCTCTTTCTCTCTCCCTCTCCCTCTCTTTCTCTCTTAAAAAAAAAAGAGAACTCTAGGTATGAACTAAAATTCAATTGCTTGTATATGGAAGTCCAGTTGTTCTAGTATTATTTGTAGAAAAGATTATCCTTGTCTCTTTTGAAAAGCCTTTGAGCTGGGCATGGTGGTAGATATCTGTTATCCCAGTGACTGGGGGACTGAGGCAAGAGGATCACAGGTTCAAGGCCAGCTGCAACAACTTATAGAGATCTTCAGCATCATAGCAAGAATATCTCTCAAAATAAAAATTAATAAATACGATGAAAGGATTGGAGATGCAGCTCAGTGGTAGTGTCCCTGGGTTCAACCCTGAGTACAATAATTAATTAATTAATGAAATAAAATTAATATACCCTATAACAAGATGAAAAACATGCTGGTGCAGCAAGTATGGGGCATAGTATAATAAATATATATCATTTCCCCTTTCCCCAATTTAAGAAACTTAGATTTTATAAGCCACGGATCTAACAAGGTATGAGCATCATCTGAATCTAAAATAAACCTCTCTAAAAATTAAAGGAATATATAACCTGATCCAGGGGAACACTGGGGACATAAAGTTAGAGAACCAATTTTCTCATGCTGCATTTCCATACAATAATAATGAATAATGATTAGACATAAATGTATTAATGGAGTCTTATCTAAAACCTTCTAACCCTTACAATTCTAGAGGATTAACATGTAGACTTAAATTATCTGTTGAATGACAACTCAGAACTGCTAACGTTTTTACATATGTACATACACATACCACACACACAGATTTTAAAATATTCTGATATTTACCTTAGTTAAATTTCAGTTTCCTAGGAAACCATTTTATCTGTACCTCTACATACATACATGTATATATAGCACTATATATATGTACACATGTATACCCTCATATTACATATGTAGATATACACATATACCTCAGTGTTCTATTTCATAAATTCCCTCAAGATAACTAAGAATGCCAAGTTACAATTAAATAACATTGAAATGTAATCAAATCAATAAGGAAAATTATCAGATGAATCAAATCACATTTCTAAAAACTTAAATAAGCAAGTATGTCTAGGGCATTATCTGTAGGCCCAGGTACTTTTCACTAAAGATATTTCCTATTTGGGGGCCTGGGGAGGTGGCTCAGCAGTAGAGGACATGCCTGGCATGTGCAAGGACCCAGGTTTGGTGCCCAGTACCACATACACAACTAAGTGGAGGAAAAACAAAAAGCAAATGAAGAAATAAAGTTAATTCTTTCTCTCTCTCTTAAAAAAAAGATATTTCAATTTTTGTCTTATAGTCTTATTTAAACTTAGCTGCATTAAATGTCAAGCCAGATGTTATTTTTTTTTTTTAGAAAGAAAGGACAGTGAGAGAGAGAAAGAGAGAAGCAATTTTTGTTTAGTTTTTCACATGACTTTCATTCCTTGGATACTTAGTTGTGTACATGGTGCTGGGGTTTGAACTCACGTACTCACACATTCCAGGCAAGCGCCATAACCGCTGAGCCACCGCTCCAGCCCCCAGATGTTATATTTTTTTGACCAAAAAAAGAAAGTTTAGAAAGCTTAATTATAAGAAAGTTCAAGCATTTCAAATGAAATATAATAACAACTAACTCTTAACATAGATTAAAATATGTCCTTCCCAATTTCTCCAAATACATCTTTAATAATATTTTGCATGATTATAACAGAAATGAAACATATGGTCACCTTTAAGTATTAAGGTTCACACAGCTTGTTTTAACAATAAACATTTTTTCTATTCTAATTAGCAACATCAAATAAGGAAATGTTAAATTAAGAGGTAGTACATCTTTCTGTCTATTATATCATACACCTTACCACTTTATTTCTGATCTATGATGGATTCTTTTCCCTTCTTGATTTTGGAGCAGCACTCTCAGGCAAGATTTTATTTTATCTATTATTATTATTATTATTGGTACCAAAACCCATTTTTTTTTTTAAATTTTATGACTCTTGCTTAGAGCCTTGCAGAGTTGCTGAGACTAGCTTTGAACTTGTGATCCTCCTGACTCAGCCTCCCAAGCTGCTGGAATTACAGGCTTGAACCACCATGCCCAGCTCAGGCAGGATTTTTTTTTTTAAAAAAGAGAGAAGGACAGTGAGAGAGAGAGAGACAGAATCAATTTTTATTGAGTTTTTCACATGGCTTTTGTTGCTTTGACACTTAGTTGTATATGTGGGTGCTGGGGTTCGAACCCTGTACTTGCGCATGCCGGGCAAGCACCATAACCACCGAGCCACCGCTCCAGCCCTCGGGCAGGATTTTTAACTGCTTCCCTCTATACTCACTTCTCCCACTAGAATCTCTGTATGGGAGAACCTCCTGGATAATTGTTTATGTATGTTTCATTTTAAGTATCTTTTTTCCTCCCTGGTATGTTTCTTGATTCAGTCTGTCAAGATCATACTCATCCTTGAAAGAGAAGATTCATGGAAAAAGCATTCTGAAAAAAAGGTTATGGCTTTAGACATAATTCGTGGTGGCATTTTACTTTTCTTGAATAGAGTCTATCTTATTTCATTATACTTGTGAATCATAGATCATTCTGGAACAGACATAGTAGCTTCAACTTTTTTCTAACAGAAAATAACATTTAACAAGAAAATGATAAGATTTACAATTTCTCAATCTCTCACACATATAAATTACACATTTATTTTGGTCAAAACACTCTTCCAAAAATGAAATTTCTTATATTTATGAATGTTCTAAATTAAGTATTTTAAAACATTTGCTTAGAAGGCGTGTATTCAAGCAAATATATCTTGGAAATGCTGTCACGTAATTTCAAGATCAGAATATATCTCTCTCACCCCCTAAAACTCCCCGTACTTGAAGACATTCCTTTCTTCCACAGGTGGATGTGAAAATTAAATATACACATTTCCAACAGAATAATTTAGAGTTAAAAGCATCACTTTACAACCAGCATATCCATAAGCACCTAAAGGTCAATGTTTAAACTTCTTTCCATTCTTTTAGAGATGGTCAGTGAATTTGGAGAATATACATACCTCTGCTTTGTCCCCTTCACATCTAAAATCTAGACTTTTATCCAATTTCCTTTGCTCAATTAGAATTCTTCATTATTTCAAATCTTCTCTATTTGAAAGCTGACAGGTGACGTGTGGATGTGGAGGGATTACTTATTTGTTTATTTATTTTGGTACCGGGGATAGGAACTAAGGATGCTTAAACACTGAGCAACATCCCCATCTCTTTTTATATTTTATTTTGAGTCAGAGTCTTGCTAAATTGCTGAGGTTATCTTTGAACTTGTGATCCTCCTGACTCAGCCTCCTGAGTTGCTAGGATTAAAGGTGTGTGTGCCACTGTACCCAGCTGATTTATTACCTTTCTTCTTCTCTTTCTTTTTTGTTTTTTTTTTAAGAGAGAGGGTGAGTGAGAGAGAGAATATCAATTTTATTTAGTTTTTCATGTGGCTTTCTTTGCTCCAACACCACTTTGTTGTGTATGTAGTGCTGGGGTTTGAAGCTGTGTCTTCACGCATGCCAGGCCAACGCCATAACCGCTGAGCCACCACTCCAGTCTGATTTATTACTTCTTTAATTTGATAGAATTTATCTTTAAAATTGGTATAACATCCTGAGGATCTCAAGTAATTGATGTGCTCCTAAATACACAAAGAGATTAGAGGATAAAGACAACATTGGTAAATGGTGGTTTTAAAAACATAAGTATCTAAAAGGGAAAGCCCTTAGAAGACCATGGTACCAGTTGGTAGCCTCATGGGAGAACAGATTTTGGGATGGGGAACATGCTAATATTTAGATGATGATATAGATTCAACAGAGGTCATTGTGAAAATTGTGGTGGGCATGAGGTACATTTGCAGAAGGGTGAAAAACTGTCTCCTACCACCGAAACAGTTCCTGTTGTTTTAGTGATCTAATGAACTGCTTATAGCACATATTAATGGAAATGGCTCTCTACATGTCTATACCAGAATGTCCACTATAATTATTATTCAGTATTAGTCTGATATTTTTAGCCAATTTAAAAAAAGAAAAAAAGTATAAATATGTGAAAAGATATTAATACATTGTTAATGTATGTATGTGGAATCATATGAATTGTGAGTCCATTAAATATGCATTCAACTATAGTATATAATATATATTCAATAGAAACATTTATTTTTTGGTAGTGAAATGGGGAAGCATGCATTTACATTTTTTATTTTTATATTTCTCCAATTGTTTGCGCATAAGAATGCATTCATTTTGGTAATAAAAAGGGAAAACTGTACCTAAACCTAATTCAAAAACTAACTCTCTATTTCTTTCTTTCTTTCTTTCTTTTTTTTAAAGAGAGAAGGACAGTGAGAGAGAGCGAGACAGAGAGAATCAATTTTTATTGAGTTTTTTACGTGGCTTTTGTTGCTCTGACACTTAGTTGTGTATGTGAGTGCTGGGGTATAAACTATTTCTAACTTTTAAACATAAATTCTTCACTTACTTTTTGTCAAAATAAAGCTCTATATTTCTTTTTTTTAGATTTGGAAGTGTCTTTATTTTTTTATTTTTCCAATAAAACAATATAATATATTTATATTCTGAAAATTAGATTTGCCCTCAGGAACCCCCCCCCCCCAATTACCCTCCTTTTTCCCACCCCCTCCCCACTCCTTCCCAGTACATCTCTATGAATGCCTTAGGTTGTATGTCACTACACCTTTTCAGGGTTTAATACATGAGAGTTGACAGCCTTTTGCAATGGTCAGGGTTTAAGCTCTGTATTTCTTAATCAAACTATATTTGTTTCATAGCAAGAGTATAAGCAGATATTTTGAATTAAGAATTATGTAAGTTAGGGCTGCAGCGGTGGCTCAGTGGTTATAGCTCTTGCCTGGCATGCGAGAGTACACAGGTTCAAACCCCAGCACCTACATACACAACTAAGGTCAGAGCAAAGAAGGCCATGTGAAAAAATCATTAAAAAATTGATTCTGTCTCTCTCTCTGTCCTTCTCTCTTTAAAAAAAAAAAAGAATTATGTAGTTTAAAAATATGAACATTGGCTTTTATTATTTCCTTTCTCCTTTGTAACTATTCATAGGCATATGCATAGCCCAGAAAAATGTTATTATAAAGTGTTAGGCAATCAGTACAGGAGATGACAACATATTAAAAACATCATATCCACAATAATGAAATTTCACACAGCTATCAAAAATGATTTAAGCTGAGCATGGTGGTACTCACCTGTAATCTCATCTACTTGGGAGGCTAAGGCAGGAGGATGGCAAGCCATGGCAACTTAGTGAGTTCCTGTCTCAAAATGAAAATAATAAGGGCTGGGGATGTAACTCAGTGGTAAAGCACCCTTGGATTCAATCTCTAGTACTGAAAATAAAAAAAGATTTAAAATAATTTTAACGATATGATAAGACTCTAAAAATGTAATAGTTAAAAATATCAGAAAACCAAATAATTTACACAGTGTGATCCTAGCTATTTTTAAAATTAAAATGTGCATAGAAGGAAAAAGACCAGCTCAAAATGTTAACAGTGATGAGTCACATAGTTTCTTTTTTATACTTTTCTCTTTGTTTCCAAATCAAGTTATGTTTATGATGAGCATATATTACTTTTATAAACAGTGAAAAGTAAATATTAAAAATGTTAAGCAACACTAAAAACATGGACCCAAGTAAATAAAAACTGACAGAAATGAGAATGAAATTTCTGAGTGTAACGTAGAGGAAGGGTGAGGCACTTTTATGCTATTGTGGAGAATTCCAAAAAGAGCTGAAGAGACTTGGTTTAGTAAGAGTGCCTCATTTGATTGATGGAGGCACTCTTACTAAAGTAACTCAAGACTGTCAGCTTTATTTTCTCAACATCTATATCAGGTACTGTCAGATTGTGCTGAGAACCCTAAAAACTGCAGAGCCGGAGTTGCTGCAGTCAGTCATTCTTGCCCTGACAGAGCTTTAATAATGGAGTACTCCCACATTTTAGCTGAGCAGGCTCATCCCAAACACATCAGCACACACAGGAGAATAAAAGTGCGGGCGTCTGAGTTACTCATAGGGAGCTCATGCTAAATAAAAAGGTGATAGGATGGAGGCGTGGTGATGGCATGAATTCTAAGTTCTGACTTTCAAAGCATAAATTCTTACCAGCTCAGTGTATCTTCAAGCCAAGGGAGCGACTATGAGTAGAAGCAAAAGATAGGAGTCTTCACTGGGGGAAAATAAGACAATGGCAGTACCCTATATAATACCAACCTCTTTTACATGCAGTGCACCATCCTATATAATCACCAAGCTTTTGTGTACTTAGTGTACCATACTTAAAAAGTATCTCAAAAAGTAAGTTTGCCATTTTCCATTCTATTTTCTTTTTTATACCTTACTTATATTACCACACCTCCATTGTCCCAATTCCTAATGATCAAACATGTTGTTTCCTCCCCTCCGTCACTACCCACCCCATAAGCAACTAGTCAACAAATCTTGAAGAAGCTAACCAGCAACATTTCATAAATCCATTTCCTCATTTCTATGTCTTATATGGGCTCCTAAAATCATCTCTGAAATGTTTGTATTTAGGCTCATTTGATGTACTCAGTTCATCAAAATACCATTCTTGATTTTTCTCAAAAACATGTGACCTTCTCTTTATCTTAGACAAAGTAGCATTTTTGTATGACATTTGCCGTATTCTATTTGTGTGATTGTTTTAATCACCAACAAGTAAGCTCCTTGAGAGAAGTGATATATCAAAGTTATCTTTCATTATGACATTATGCTACATGGATATTTTAAAGTTTCTGAAGTGCTTGTTCCATTTCATAGTGGGTCTTGGGATATAATTACTAACTTAGCTTCCCTCCTCTCTATCCCTACTGCCAAGAAGCTCCTTTCAAAAGCTTGTCTTAGGGGGCTGGAGTGGTGGCTCAGCGGTTATGGCACTTGCCTGGCATGCATGAGGATGCAGATTCAACTCCAGCACCACGTACACAATTAAGTGTCAGAGCAATGAAAGCTACATGAAAAACTAAATAAAAATTAATTCTCTGTCTTTCTTACTCTGTCACTGTCTTTCTCTCTCTCTTTTTTTAAAGCTTGTTTCAGGGGCTGGAGAGATAGCTCAATGGTTTTGGTGCTTCCATAGCATGCGCAAGGATGCAGGTTTGATCCCCAGCACCACATACATAATGAAGTGTCAGAGCAATGAAAGGCACATGAAAAACTAAATAAAATTGATTCTCTCTTCCTGTTTCTCTTTCACCACCCCTCTTTCTTAAAAAAAAAAAAAAAGCATGTCTTAGATAAGAGAAATGGAATTGATTGGGTCCTCTTTGAACCATGAAATCTATCCCCTGAGCACCTGTTTTTCCCCAAATCACCAGTTAATGATGGAAATACATAAATGCTCAGTCTGTCCAAAATATATTGAGGTTACCAACCCTTTTTTAAAACTGCCTTTATGGTGGTAGGTGTCAGCACCTCCACCTTGGGGATGGATGTCCATGAAGCATTTTCTACTAGGCACAAATAGATGCAGCTCCTGTGCTTTGATAGACACAAGTTCTTGAAGGCACCCAAATCTGGGATGACTACTCTTAAGCTGTCAGCACCACACTGGCTGTTCTGCTTACTTTTCTGGAGGGTATTTACTCTGTCACTAGGAATTTCTGTTTGGAAGCTCTCTTCCACTCTACCATTGCCAGTGTTCCACTATAGAGTTGAAACTCCCTGCCTTTGTTCCAACCTGGGTTGGGGGTGAAAGATTCCAACGGGAAACTATTATCAAACTCACTGTATCCCTGGAACCCCAGCTCTTCCAAGCATCGTTATTTCAAAGAAGAATCCCTGTGTTATAGGACTTCTCTTCTGCCCTACCAAAAAGTCAGCTTGAAACATTTCTCTCAAAGGAATAACTGGGATCTGGATTTTTTCTCCAGGCCGGTGGGTTTTGGGGAATCCAAGAAAATACCTCAGACAGACTCATCATGGGAGACATGAGATCAGGGAATGGATGAAGTAGGGGAGATCCTGGACTAGGATCAGGCTTAATTTACTATGTCAATGTTTATGTATGCATGAATATGTAACTACAGTTCCCTCCAATATGTAAGACTACATGGAACAAAAAAAAAAAAAAAAAAAAACCAAACAGATACACCATGGTCCTCTGACTTTCTTTCTTTCTTTCCTTCTTTTTTAAATATGGAATGCTTCATGAATCTGCATGTCATCCTTGCTCAGGGGCCATGCTAATTTTCTCCGTATCATTCCAATTTTAGCATATGTGCTGCTGAAGCAGATACAGTCTCTTGGCTTTCAAGCTTATTACCAGCCAAACCATTAAATATATGAACCTTATGATAGTGAGGAATTTCCTTCCTTTTAGCTTCTTTTTTTCAGGACTATCGACTAACATAGTCCTAAAGTTCCAAGGTTTGTAATCAAATGAGCACTGGATATTTGGTTGTGACTGCCCCTGCTTCTCCTGTTTTTTATTTCCTGAAGGACAGACACAATAAGCCTCTACATTTTGCCTAATAGCTTTCAGCTTACATTAATTAGAAGGAATTAAATAAGAAAAATGGAGTTCTGATTTACATTAAATAAATTAATCAATTTAGGGCTTATTTGAAGATGGCAGACTATTAAAACTGTAAGGATAACAGAAATACCTTAAAACAGAGGAAGAATTAAAAAATCAGACAAGAACTTTTAGTAACTATAGGCAAAAATAAAAACAAATACATTAAAAAGTTTATTACCATGTCTTGGGATGCTGAGACAGGAGGATCACAAGTGTGAGGCTAACCTCAGCAACTTAGACCCTGTTTCAAAATAAAAAATGAAAGATTGTACCTCAGTGGTAGAGCACATCTGGAATCAACTCCCAGAAACAAAACAACAATAAAACAAACAAACAAAACCAAATAAATAAACAAAACCCCCACAAGAATTTATAGTTTGAATCTTAAATGTTTCTGAAGGCTCATGTATTAAAGCATTGGTCCCCAAGGAGGTAGTGTTTGGAGGTAGTAGAAACTTTAAGAGGTAGTACCTAGAGGAAGGTCTTTTTTTCTTTTTTTCATCATTAGGTGTTGAACCTGTGGATTCACACATACTAGCAAGCACTGTACCACTGAGCTAGATCACTAGCACTTTTTTTTTTTTAAAAGAGAGAGAGGGATAGGAGAGAGAAAGAGAATCAACTTCATTTAGTTTTTCATCTGGGTCTTGTTTTTCTGATACTTAGTTGTATATGTGGTGCTGGGGTTTGAACCCAGCTCCTTGAGCATGCCAGGCAAGAGCAGTAACCACTGAGCCACTGCTCCAGCCCTGACCAGCACTTTTTATTTACTTTGAGACAGAATTTTGCTACGTTGCACAGGCTGGCCATGAACTTGGATCCCTCTGCCTCAATCATCTGAGAAGCTGAGAGAGCGGGTGTGCACCATCATGCCTGGCTTTGTCTGAGGCCTTTAGGTCATTGTGTGTATGACCTTGAAGGGGATTGTGGGATCTACATCACTTCTTTTGCTTCCTAGCTATGAGGTGAGAAATTTTGCTCTGCGTGTAATCCCTTCCTGAGGTGCTACCATGCCATAGGCCTAAAACAATAGCACCAACCGGTGATGGAGAGGAATCTCAAGAACAGCAAAAAAACAGCCTTGTTCTTTTTAAGTTGATTACCTTAGGTGCTTTATTATTCTGTCAGAAAGATGACTAACACAATGTCTTAGTGTCTTTGGGCTGCTATAAAAAATGCTATAAACTGTGTGACTTATAAGTAACATAAATTTATTTCCCACCATTCTAGAGGTTGGGAAGAACAAAATTAAAATGTTGGTAGGTTTGGTGTCTGGTGAGGGTCTGCGCTGGTTCACAGAAGGAAACTTTTCTCTATGCCTTACGCAGTGCAAAGTATAGGAGGTTTCTCTCAGATCTATTTTATAAGGGCACTGATCCCACACACGAAGTCTCCACTTTCATTAACCTAATCACCCGTAGAATGCCTCACTTCCTAATCTAATACCCAACATCACCGTCACCTTGGATGTTAAGATTTCAACACAGGAGCATTGGCAGAGCACAAACACCATGATAACTTCAACAAGGAACAAAAACTACAAAAGTCGAACCTTGAGGAAATCTCTGCAATGTGGTCAGCACTTAGTGAGTTGACTTTTCAGCAGCCATGTAGGTTCATGCTGTAATTAAGAGTTATATTATAATTTACTGATCCCCATCCTGTGGTCACAACTGGCTGGCCAGGACTATGCATTCCACCCAAGCTAGGTCGATGACAGTCCCTTCTCTAGACCAATTCTCTCTCTCTCTGGATTTAACTCAGGGTCTCACACATGACAGTCAAGGACTCTGCCACTGAGCTGCCTCCCCAGCCAGCTGTTTTGACTGGAGGGAATTTGGTCCCCCAGGGAATGTTTGGAAATGTCTGGAGACATTTTAGAAGGTCACACTGGCACCTGGTAGGCGGAGGTCAGAGATAATGCTGAACATCTTACAGTGCACAAGAGGGCCTCCCGCAGTAAAGAATTAGTCTGTTCAAACATCAGTAGTGCAGGGATTGATAAACTCTGTTTTTATAAAGAGAGAGAGAATGAGAGAGAGAGACAGAGAAAGAGAGGATCAATTTTATTTAGTTTTTTATGTGGCTTTCGTTGCTCTGACACTCTGTTGTATACATGGTGCTCAGGTTTGAACCTGCGTCCTCGCCCATGCCAGACAAGTGCTGGAACCGCTGAGCTACTGCTTCAGCCTGATAAACTTCATTCTTGATTGATCCATGTTGTGAGCCCTATTACTTGGGTATTTATAGCTAAGAATCAGGTGAGAAACATTCTTATGGCATGCAGTGAAGGGCAGGATGGGGGAGCTTTATGTTTTACTTATCCTTTTGTTCTGAGGGAGGACATTGCTTAGAAGTCACTACAATGAGACAGGATGTAATTCAGATAAATTATTTGGTGAAGACAGAGATGGTTAGTATAGCTTATATTAACTAGTAATAAACTTACCCTGTACCTCTTTCTTTACAACTCTCAGTATAAAAGACTGTGTTGAAGTGTCAATTTAACAATATTGACTGTCAGTCAAAATGAATCTTGACTCTGTGTCCTGTAATTCAGAACAGAAATTTCATTTTTAAAGACCATAAGTCATGCCTCAGCATATGCTGCCTAAGGAAAAAATCCAAAGTTAACTTAGGGTGACCCTTTTATATAACCAATGATATTACATCAGAAAAGTCCCAGTAATGTGTGGAAGTATTTTCATAAGCATGTGGGCAAATTCTGTTCTTCATATTATTTTAAGAAATGATAGTACCAATTATTGGTACACCTGCCTGTGACTGTATTACAAAGGAACAGTGGAATGTTCTCCAGAAAGGCACCAACAAATATACAATACCAATCCTACCAGCAAGGCAAAATAAAATCAAGTGAAACTATGTATAATTATTAGCAAGTAGTGATTTTTAGGGCAAGACACCAAAGATTAGGGATACGTATATGTGCATATATGTTTCAGAAATATTTTAAAAATTAGTTCAAGGGGCTGGAGGTGGTAGCTTAGTGGTTACAGTGCATTGCCTGGCATGCAAGAGTATGAAAGTTTGAGCCCCAGCACCACATACATGAAGAAGTGTTGGAGCAACAGAGGGGTGAATGGGGGTGAATGGAAGACAAAGAAAGCTATTGCTTTTTGTGATTTGTAATCTTAAAGATTTTCATCAACCCACTAAAGGGAAATATCTTTTAATACTTAAAGCATTTTAAGTACTTTTAAATATGTATTATAAAATAATAGGCCAAGCTATTATTTTATAAAGAAAGCAGAGATTGATTTAAATGAAAAATAAATCTGCTGATCATGATGGCACAAGCCTGTAATCCTAAAAACTTTAGAGACTGAGGTAGTAGGATATAAGATCATGGCCAGCCTGGGAAATTTAGTGAGACCCTGTCTCAAAATAACATAATAATAATAAAAGGTCTGGGGATGTGGGTCAGTGGTAGAGTGCTTACTTAGCATTCACAAGGCCTTGAGTTCCATCCCTAGTACTGTGTATACCCCCTGCAACACACACACACACACACACACACACACACACACATCTGGAAAATAAGAGAGTTGCCTTTACAATCTAGAGATAAATAAACAAGAGAGGGTTTCCAGGGGGCTTGCTAAGTTTTGCTGCATCCTAGGTCACTGATGTGTGCAGAGAAAAGGTACCAGGTACTCCATCATGGAAAGGTACTAAAGAATGTCAACCCTCTTTGAGGAAAATATGACCATCCCTCTCATCTGCCACTTGAACATAAGCATGGAGCCTTACCTGGCCTTGATTTAGACCTGTTGGCAGTGCTTCTGTAATATGTCATTTGCCTTTGAGAGTTATTAAGAATTTAAATTTGTCTTTTTCTCCTGAAGTATAATTTTGGGGCATTAGACCATTAAGAGCAGCAGAATGACCAGGACAATGTCTGCCAAGATGTGTCACTCTACCTTAATAGGAAGAACAGAAAAAACCAGCAAGTGGCTTCTGAACACAGATGTTACTATAAAGTGTCTAGAAAGAGGCCATGCTAGTTTTCTGGGCAAAAAGATCACCAAACTGGACTGCCTCAAATCTCTTAGACCGTTGGCTTAAAGTTTCTAGGTCCTCTGTTGCTGAGGCAGAGACAGCACACATGATGGGCCATTAGACGGTGCTTTAGTTCTAAGTAGGTATTAAAAGATAATTTTTTTTCAGGGATAGGCAAAATCATAAAATATAAGAATGAGCACGCTAGGCTCTGGAGCACCTGCCAGGCTCTGTGATGCATGTCTATCATCCCAGCAACTCAGGAGGCTGAGGCAGGTGGATCACAAGTTCCAAGCCAGCCTCAGCAAATTAGCAAGGCCTAAGTAGCTTAGTGAGACCTTGTTTCAAAAACTAAAATGGATGGGGATATGGTTCAGCGGTCAAGCACCCATGGGTTAAATCCCCAGCACCAAAAGTGTTAAAACCTGGTCAAAGGAGAATCCCAAGAATAGATATATTTATAGACTGGAATATGGAAATGAATGTGCAAGTACAGCCCAAGTGGGGTTTTTTTGGTTGTTTTTCCACTGGACAGAATTCATTTGCATTTCTTTGGACAAGAATTAGTATTGCTGACAGTTATCCACAATTTACAAAGCTCTCACAGAATTAGAATTAGACAGCCCAGGTGTGCTCTAGAATGACAACACATAATTTTCCATTTAAGCACAAATTTTTCCTTACAATCTCTCCACTTTTGATCAAAAAGTGTCTCAAAGATTCTTGATCACAAGATGAGTCTGGTCTCATTAAGATTGACCTGGTTATTTGCATAGGTGCAACAGGAATGCTAATTCACCATATGGGCCTCTGCTGGAAGTTTCTGTAAGGAATCTCAGCTTGGAATTGTAAGCAAAAGAATGAATGTCTTTGTTTTTATCCTTTCTTTCTTTCTTTCTTTTCTATTTTTATGATGCTAGGTATGGCACCCAGGGTCTTAAGGAACACTAAGCATGAGCCTTACCATTCAGCCACCTGCCCTTCAGGTTGGACTTCTAAAGCCTCTATTAATTTGCTGTCCTGAGACTAGAAGTCAAGTCCAAGGAACTTTCTCCGTAAGATTTCCTCTGCAGTTGGGAACAGTTGTGCACAACTCTAATTCCAGTGATTCAGAGGCTAAGGCAGGAGGAGGATCACAACTTCCAAGCCAGCCTGGGCAATTTAGTGAGAACTTGTCTCAAAACAACAACAACAACAAACTGCATCAAGTCAACCTTAGTTTCCTAGTGTTGGTCAGGTGTGGCTACAGCTTCCCCAGTCCCGGAGAGACCCCCTCCACCAGGTGGGCCTGGAGAATATCAGCAAGGATAATTTGTCCTCTAAAGAGCTGCTGCCTGGCAGTTACAAGGCCAAAAGGCCAAAAGCCATGGACTTGAGCAGCTGGCCTTGGGGTCAGAGGAGGGTGTCTTCCTGCCTGGGCCAGAGGACTGGCAAGGGGAGGAGGGTGTGATTTCTCTCACTTTTGCAGAAACTCTGGCCTCAAGGGAAGTTGGAGGCACCTGCCTCTGGTTATCTGATATCTTTCCCAAAAAGTTCAAAGGAACTCTGCTCAGTGTTCGTAGTGTTCCTGGAAATTACTGTACTTGGTAAAATCTGTAGGGGAGAGAAACTTCAGGAAACTTTCAAAAATCATTCAGCAGTGCAAACAGGGAGGACTTGTAAACCACCACTTTTAGATGTAAGAATTTTCAATTTGAGCCATTTTTAAAATTTTTTTTTTATTTTTGAGCAACCTTACAAGATTTTAACAAAATAATATAAAATGTGTATAAAATGTGTATATATTCTGGATATTGCAATTATCCCCAGGAGTGCCCCCCCCAATTACCCTCCCTTATCCCTCCCTTCCCCTTCCCATTATAACTCTAAAAAAAGTATTAGATTGTAAAGCATTACATCTTATCTGG
>PVKS010026070.1:0-29069 GCA_004027875.1 Aplodontia rufa | reverse complement strand
ATGTGACCACAATACCTGTATGGCATTCACATTATCACTAGCAGAAAGGACACAGAGAATGTCGTTTGTGCTGTCCTACATTGCAGTGGCCAGGCCAGTTCCATTCTTAGTCCCATTCACCCAAGTTCAAGGTCAACATAAACAATACATATACATCTGAGCTAAGCAACCAACATAAGAACTTTGCACTGTTTTCCAGAACTACAGCTCTTATATATCACATATGTATGTTATTTTACTTTCTGCCTTGACCACTAGAACAGCTCAATGAGGAAAGCATGAAGTAATATGCTCAACTCTATATCCTGCTCCAATTTCTCAAATAACATTCTAGAAACAGGCTGTGAACACACACACACAATGTCTTACACATCCTTAGTTTGCGCGCGCGCACACACACACGCACACACACACATACACAATCCATAAGACACCAGGAAGATTTAAAAAATAAACTTTAATCAATTTAGGACATGTCCAGAGGTGGAGCTCAGTAGTAGAGCACTTGCCTAGCATGTGTGAGGTCCTGGGTTCCAACCTCAGCACCACAAAACAGAAAAACAAAATTAGGGTGCCGGTAATACACCAACAGATTTCTGTTTTTGATTTTGTTTTTTTCAAGCTTCACAACAATCAAGGAATAAATCCATGGTGTATTTATGAAATTAAACAGAAAGCCAGAGGGCTGGATCAGTGGTTCAGAAGTTATGGCGTTTGCCTGGCATATGTGAGGACGTGGGTTTGAACCCCAGCACTAGATGCATAATGAATTGTCAGAGCAATGAAAGCCACATGAAAAACTTTTATTCTTTTTTCTTTTATATAAAAAAAAAACCCTAGAAAAACAGCTGGGTATTCTGTGCCATGCCTGCAGTCCTAGCAACACAGGAGGCTGAGGCAGGAGGATCACAAAAAAAGAAAAAAGAAACAAACAGACTGGGGGAGGGGTGTAACTCAATTATAAAGTTCCCCTGAGTTCAATCCCCAGCATCAAAAATAAAACAAGACAAACAACAATAACAACAACAAAAATAAAACCAATGATTAAAGGCACCCCAAGAAAAACTTTCTTCAGAAAGGGAAAGACTGTCAGATAATAAACCAGCAATATTGTGTGTATGTATAGTTTCACCCCCAATATTAAGGATATGAGAAAAATCAATGTTCCATCCACTTGACAATAATACAAACTTTGTGGCAATGCACCTAAATAACCTCTTCCAAATGATCTCTACCAGATACACATTCAAACAAATATAACATCCTTGAAAAATACATTTTCAATTTGCAACCAGATCAGATAATACACAAATTTTCAAAATTTGAGACTACCTATAAAATTGTATGCTTGAGGTAATAGCAAAACTAAAATTTTTTTTGAGAGTGAGAGAGAGAGAAGCAATCTTATTTACATTTTCATCTGGCCTATGCCTCTTGGACACTTAGCTGTTTATGTGTTGCTAGGATTCAAACTGGGGTCCTCCCACATGCCAGGCAAGTGCACTAACCACTGATCCACTGCTCCAGCTCAAAACTAAAATCTTAAGATAACATAAAACTTAAGACAATCTATCAATTGTGTCATCACTCTAAAATGCATGCTTCCAGGATAAGATTATTTTATTAGCTTCAATTTCTTCATGTTAAAATTGCACACGTTCACTTTCATGGGCCATAATAGGTCGTTGTGTCTGGGTATAACAAAACACTGTGACCTGCTGAAGCATAGGGTGCTGGACCTGCACTGAAAATTATCCTAAAACGGGTTAAAAAGAAAACTCCTTCCTAAATAACTGGGAGAGCAAATAAGCAGGAGGCATTTCTTTAGAAAAAATATAAAAATGCATGCACACATGTGCGCATGCAAACACACACGCATACACACACTTAGGTATGAAATTCAACATCCTAAATACTCAGATCAGTCAGCTTAAACACTGTAGACACTGAATAACTTCCAAACAGAAATAAATATAGAAAGATTCAAAATGTAAGAGTGTTTACTGTCATGAAATGGGGGTGGGTACACTGTTCATGTAGGGGAAACTACAGAACTAGAGAACATGGGGTATGGTTAATTTCATGGTTTAAATGCTCTTTGAATCCACCCAAATGTTCATTCAGCCACCACCTGTTAAATACTATGTACCCTTTGTCAACCTAGCATAAGGCTTGTCCCAAAGCCTTGAGCCTAAACACTGGGATCACCAACCCACCAAATGCCCTCCACAGCAAAATTTTACAGAATTTGACTGTGTCAGGTAGGAAAATAAACAGTAGTCATGACAGTTAAGTTAGAGAGGCTTTTACACTGCCAATTAAGTTTCATGTAGACATCTTATGTTACAGGAAGAGGTTACTAGTCACAAACTAAATGAAAGCTTGACCACTAAGGTATTATGATCCTACAATATTAGTCCACAGTTACAGAAAGCCACTCAGGCTCCCTCAATCTCTTGACTCTGGAGACGAAAAGATTTATTTTAATAAAGGCAGGCATCAAGACCTCAAGAAAGGGGCTGGAGCAGTGGCTTAGCAGTTACAGCACTCGCCTGGCATGCACAAGGACGCAGGTTCAAACCCCAGCACCACATGCAACACAATGAAGTGTTGGAGCAACGAAAGCCACATGAAAAAAACAAATAAAATTGATTCTCTCTTTCTCTCTCTCTCTCTCACTGTTCCCTTCACTCTCTTAAAAAAAAATCCACTGTAATCAGGTAAAACACATCAATTGGAACAGAAGTCTCTTAGAATCAACTTCTTTTAACAATTTAAGTGAGGTCATTTGATTTAATTTAAATATTTATCTCATGAGTCTTATCTCTCCCTTTACATTTTTCAATAACTAACCCAGAAATTGTCAGCATAAGGACAGTAATGAAGAGTGGTTTATGGCATAAGGAAAATCACAAGGCAGAAATCAGCTTGCCATCTGTCATCCTGCCAGCACCCCTTGAGTGTCACCCGAGACCACGGTCTCCATCCCAAGTTGTTGCCATTGCTGAGAACCAAGGGCAAAACTCCTCTGAACATACCATGTGTCCAAACTTCTCTGCACAACCACTGTGTGCCAGGCACCAAGCAAGGCATTGCAGATGGGAGGTGGGAGCACCCTCAAGAAGCTCACCCAGGAGGCAGACAGACCTTAGGAAATAAGCAGCTTCAAAAAGAGGGTCCCTGATCAGGCTACGGGAATCCTAAATGTCATTCTGCCTCTCATAACTCTCAGACCAACTTTTCCCCTTAAGGCTAAGCTTCAAGAGGTAAGATGTACTCTTGAGTAGCTTTCTTTAACACGACATACACTCCCTCACGTCTGGAGACCTCATTTCTACCTGGCACTCAGAGGGGTCTCACTTACACATCTGATTCTATCCCACCCCTGCTTAAAATGCCTCAGCAGCATTCCACAGTCCAGGCAGTGGCTTCCAAGACCCTCTGAGATCTTCTTGCGGACATCAGCAGGGCTCTTTCCTCTAGCCACAGGCCTCCACCCCATCTCCACTCTCAGCTTCCCCTGCACAAGCCCCAGGGCATCTTGCCCTCCATCCTGCAAGCACTCATCACATCTGCATTTCATTTTCCATGTCAGTCTTCCCCATCATATGGTGCGGCTCGTGTCTGTCTTGTACATCTGTCTCTGATGTGGGGTGAAGACGGTCTGATACAAAGCAGATGTGCAATATGCATTTATTTATTTATTTTTCTTTTTTCCCTCCACATTTTTATTGGTGCATTATAATTGTACATATGATGGGATTTGTTGTTACATGTATTTTCCCCCTCATATTATGAGTTGTTTCTTTTAACATTTATTGTCCAGAGAACATTTATTTCCTTTCCTCCCCTTCCCCACTGTAATATGCATTTACAGACTGGCCATTCTTTCCAATTCCATTCACTTCCCCAAAGGACCAAGTTAACTGGATCTTTTACAAACCAAGATAGCTACTTATAACAGAACAACCAGATCCACTAACAAACTGTACAACTACTTATCTGTAAACTAAATTAAAATATCACATTGGAATTTATCATCCCCAGCTAGGACTTCATATCCAGTTCCACTTGCAAAGAGACAGCAGAAACAATTAGAAACAATGACAAATGAAATCCATTGGCTTTGCTCTTAAAACTGAGTCATTCATTAAAAAAAAAATATTTACTATTAATCACTCTGTGCCAGGCTATGGAACATTTCTTTTTCTTTGTTAAAGGAAGAGTTAAGGGGCTGGAGCGGTGGCTCAGTGGTTACAGCACTTGCCGGGCATGCACAAGTACACGGGTTCAAAACCCAGCACCCACGTGCACAACTGAGTGTCAGAGCAACAAAAGCCATGTGAAAAACTCAATAAAAATTGATTCTTTCTCTCTCTCTCTCTCACTGTCCTTTCAAAAAAAAAAAGAGTTAATTTTATTTTTTCATCTGGTTTTTGTTTTCCCTCCACTTAGTTGTGTGTGTGGTAATGTGTGTGTGGATCGAACCTGGGTCCTCATGCATGCCAAGCAAGCACTCAACCACTGAGCCACCTCTCCAGCCCAATAGCATACTTCTGAAGGTCCAGGGAAACCACGAAAGGAGCACCAGAGTTGCTACCAGTTTCTGATGACCCCGATAGGCAACAAACAGTTGACAATCTGGCCCACTTTCAAAACAAAATCAAGTTACAAGAATGCTGCCTTTTCCTTTACTGACACACTCAAATAAAAACAATGAAGATTCAATTCAATTTTTCTGCCTTAAAAATATGCCCTTTCATATCATATTTTAAAACAGACAAAATTAATGTAATGTTGAGGGGTACACACATATGACAAATTATGTAGTAAAGCAAAAGAGACCACAAGATACCAGATAGTAGTTGGTATGTGTGGAGGTGGAGAAAGGGCAGATGGGGCTTCAAAAGGTACTGGTAATGTTCTATTTCTTGGCTGGTTGGTGGATACACAGCTGCTATCTGTTAAACCTCACACATACATATCCATATCCTGTTTTGTTCTGATCAAGTGAGGGCAAATTGGATGCAGTCAACAGAGATGGACAAATGTTCACAAAGCACAAAATTCCCAACATGCCTGACTAAGTCACCGGAAACAGATACTTACTCAATGCTCTTTTCATGGTTGAAGCCAGAAAATATTGGGAGTGAAAGACCCTTGAAAAAGATCCTGTAAAAGAGACCAATACCCTCACAAGGCAGCCCTACCCTATCTATCAGACTTTCTGGAAGGAATAGAATTAGGAAAACCTGTTTCTCCAGTACCATCCCTTCTCCAAAACATTGTTTATCATGTCAGCACACACACACACACACACACACACACACACACCCCAAGAGGCCTGATCAACAACAATGAACGGTAGCTTTGTGATTTTGAACAAGTTTTTTTTTCTCCAACTTGCAAGAATATTTTGGCACTGAAGAAATTACTTGCAAAAAATTTTTTTCCATTTTATAAATCGTTTAAACCACTTTGATGAATCTCTCCTAGTAAGAAAATATGATCGGGGCTGGAGCGGTGGCTCAGCAGTTTCAGCGCTTGCCTGGCAAGCACGAGGACCCGGGTTCAAACCCCAGCACCATGTACACAACTAAGTGTTGGAGCAACGAAGGCCATGTGAAAAACTAAATAAAGTTGTTTCTCTCTTTCTCTGTCTCTCTCACTGTCCCTCTCTCTTTAAAAAAAAAAAAGAAAATATGATTTAAAAAATCTTAATGTCAGGGGCTGGAATAGAAGTTCAGCGGTTACAATGATTGGGGATGTAGCTGTGCGGTAAAGTGCCCTGTCCCTCTCTCTTAAAAAAGAAAATGTGTGTGTGTGTGTGTGTGTGTGTGTGTGTGTGTGATGGGTAAAGTGGTACACACCTATAATCCCAGCAAGTGGTGAGACTGAGGTAGAAAGATGGCAAGTTCAAAACCAGACTTAGCAACTTAGTGCAGCCCTAAGCAATTTAATGAGACCCTTTCTCAAAGTAAAATATAAAAAGGTTGGAGGATGCAGCTCTGTGATTAAGTGCCCCTGGGTTCAATACCAGGTACCCACCCCCACGGGGGGGGCAGATCTGGCATGCTGGTGCATGCCTGTAATCCCAGCAACTCAGAAGGCTGAGGCAGGAAGACCATAAGTTGGAGGCCAGCCTCAGCAACTTAGTGAGACTCTCAGCAACTTAGGGAGACGGGGAGTCTGGAGCGTTAGCTTGGTGTTTATAGCACTTGCCTGGCATGCGCAAGGACATGGGATCAAACCCCAGCACCACGTATACAACAAAGTGTTGGAGCAATGAAAGCCATGTGAAAAACTAAATTAAATTGAGTCTCTCTTTCCCTCTCTCTCTCTCACTGTCCCTTTCTCTCTTAAAAAAAAAAAAAAATATATATATATATATATACACACACATATATATATAAATAATTTAAAAGTTAAAGTGTGGCTCAGCGGTTATGGCGTTTGCCTTGCATGTGCAAGTTCACAGGTTCAAACCCCAGCACCATGTACACAACAAAGTGTCAGGAGCAACAAAAGCCACATTTAAAAAAAAAAAACCTAAATAAAATTGATTCTCTTTCTCTTTCTCTCTCACTGTCTCTCTCTCTCTTTAAAAAAACAAAGATTGACTGGGAATGTATCTGTACGGTAAAGTGTCCCTGAACTACCCAGCACCAAAAACAAAATAAAACAACAAAAACACATAAATATGAAAGTCCTTTAAAGGTAGAAGTTATGGAAGTAACTCTCAAATTTAAGGCATTTGGAACTTATCCAAGAGTCATTTTAGATGTCGAAGACCCACCCTTCAATTAGCCTTGCTCAAAGCCAGGCTCTTTTCTTTCATATCAAAAAGGCAGTTTTAAATCACTCCCTGACGTTTGCTACTTATAGCTATGAAGAAAATTCTGGGGACTGGAATGGTGGCTCAGCAGTTTCGGCGCTTGCCTGGCAAGCATGAGGACCTGGGTTCAAACCCCAGCACCACATACACAACTGAGTGTTGGAGCAACTGAGGCCATGTGAAAAACTAAATAAAGTTGTTTCTGTCTTTCTCTGTCTCTCTCACTGTCCCTCTCTCTTGAAAGAAAGAAAGAAAGAAAGAAAGAAAGAAAGAAAGAAAGAAAGAAAGAAAGAAAGAAAATTCTGAATCTAGAGTAATGGTCAAACACACACATTTTACCCTGGTTAGGTGCTCACAGCACATCTGTAATCTCAGCTATTCAGGAGGCTGAGCAGGAGGATTGCAAGTTCAAAGCCAGCTTCCGCAACTTAGTGAGACGGTGTCTCAAATTTTAAAAATAAAATAAAAAGGGCTGGGGATGTAGCTCAGTGTTAAAGTGCCCCTGGGTTCAATCCCTGGTATTTAAAAAAAAAAAAATTAAAGCCAGAAAGCCTAGGTTCAAATCCCAGTACTGCTACATAAAGGCTGAAGTCTTTGGTCGTATTGTATGTTTCTGCCTCAGTCGAGATTGTGCCACAGTTTCCTTGTCTACACAATAAGAACAATGCCACCGAGGGCTGTTTTGATAGTTGTACATGCTTCATATGTATCAAGGACTTGGAATGATGCCACTTTGCAGGGACATAGAAATAAGTTTCTCCTATGTGCCAACAGTTGTTCTAGGCAGTTTATCTACATGAACTCATTTAATC
Source organism: Aplodontia rufa (assembly GCA_004027875.1). Lineage (NCBI taxonomy): Eukaryota > Metazoa > Chordata > Mammalia > Rodentia > Aplodontiidae > Aplodontia > Aplodontia rufa. The sequence continues at coordinate 21,422 of PVKS010026070.1, read as the reverse complement.
CTCACAAATATTGCTATTTATTTCCTCATTTCTTAGAGGAGGAAACTGAAGCACACATAGGTTAAGGAGGTTGCCAAAAGTAACTCAGTTAATAAGCAGTAGGCCTGAACTTGAACTCAAGCAGGTTAGCAGAGTCTATTTTCTCTTTTTATAGTTTTTCCTTTTTAATTTTTAAGAGAGAGAGTTGATTTTTTTTCATGTGGATTTTGTTTTTCCTCCACTTAATTATATATATGGTGCTGGGGATGGAACCTGGGTCCTGGCACATGCCAGGCAAGTGCTACTGCTGAACCACCACTCCAGCCCCATTCTTAACCAGTGCTCTGCACTGCGTCTTGCTGTGTGAGTGTGTCCCTGTACCACAGGACTCCAAATGTAAGAGTACCTTCTTCTGGGATGGACATATGGAAGGATGGAAGGGACAGCAGCACAATGAGGGGGAGCTTCTGTGTGAACCGAGTATTTCTGGTAGTCATGTGCCCTGTGGGGAAATATCCATCCTCCTCTGGGTCACCACCTCACTTCCATCAGGTGCTGCATTTCCGGCTTAATAAACAAGAATCTTTACAGTACAAGTTTCTGGCAACTGCTTCCTGCCAAGCTAAGCACCCTGCCCTCCTGCACATCCTAACTCATCAGCCTCCTTTGAGGCCTTCTCCCTCCCTTGGTTCTTGTCCACAGAGCTCCTATAGGGATCTTCCAAAACCACAAGTTGTCACAAATCACTTCCTCACCCAACACCAACAATGTGTTCCGAGGCCTACAGAATGAGCTACTCCTAGGGATGACAGTCAAAATTTCTCAGAGTCAGCCCAGAACTATTCTCAAACCTCAGCTCTTACCAGCACCTTTATGGACAACCTTTTACCCTGTCTGCAGCAAGCAGAGTCAAGCCTACCACAGACTCAGAGGAAAGTCAAGGAAGAGCGGCAGGGCTAGGACGGAGCTGGGCCCACACAATCTGCCCTCAGGCCCCAGGAAATTTTCCAGGCTTGGAGTTGGGCTTTTGAAGCGCTGACATAAGTTGGCTGAAGAATCACCCTTCAATTAGCATATCCACCAGCCCCGCACAGGCATGCATCTTCCCACCCATCCACATCCACTCAGTCTCCCACCTCCCATCGGTCACTCTCACATGTTCTCCAAGGCCCAGATTGAAAACCATCTAAGAAGCTTTCCCTGGTGATTTCCTCTCCTCTTACTGCAGAGCAGGAGGAATCCCTTCTTATCGATGATCCACCAGCACCTGGGCTGAAGCTAGTCCATGCACTGTCTCTGTTCAGACTAGAAAGAGATTTCCCCTTGGGCAGAGAAGGCCTGAGGTGCCCAAGCACACATGTCCAAAAAAACACTGTTCATCCAAACTCAGTGTTGTGCCGGAGAACACAGCTCAGTGGGCAGGGCAGGGCTAGTTGCAAGTGCCACACTTCCATCAGCCACATGATCCCTAACAGGTCACATCTGTACAACCACTGGGGAGGCCCTGTACCTTCACCTTACATGTCATTCTTGTTTAATGGGGGTTGGTCACAAACCCTCCATGCCAGATTATTATCCCCTTGAGGCTAGAGAGTACCATGTTTTAACAATCTATGAGCCACTCTAGCCAGCTGCAATGGTACACACCTGTAATCCCAGCAACTTGGGAGGCTAAGGCAGGAAGTTTGCCAGTTCAAAGCCAGCCTCAGCAATTTAGCAAGATCCTGTCTCAAAAAAATAAAAGGGCAGGGGACATGGGGATGTAGCTCAGTGATTGAGCACCCCTGGTACAAAAAAAAAAAAAAAGCCACTCTACTTGATATAAAGAACTATCACATATTTAAACTCTCCATCCTCTCAGTCATAGGACCCTTGAAATTACTAAATAAAATTTCTTCTCAGTACAACCCTTGCTGTATCTATTTTATGATACAATAGTCCTTAGGGCTGGTCATGACTTTAAGACAATTTAGACTCCGAAAAGTCTTCTCATTCACATAGTAAGAGTCAAACATTACCTGTAGCCATGTTTTTTAAAAATGTTATATTACAGTCTCATTCTTTAACAATCCTGGAATAACAGAGAAAGATGGGTTATGAATTAAGCAATGCATTCTGTTACCTATCAGACTACACAAATGGACAGTTAGCACATGTCAGGCAATGGTTCTCCCCAAGACTGCTTCAGCCTATTCAAACTGATTTTGAAAGATCACTACCACTTACTGCATTTGGATCCGAAGCCTGACTCTTAACAAGAGAGGATCAGTCCCTACAAGTAGGTGCTTGTTCTTCCTAAAGCTATCTCACATTCTTAAACACCCACAAAATGCACAGGAGCCAACTCCAAAAAGATTAGTAATTAAGACTCCAAAGTATTCTCTAATAGAACAGGAAGTTTGGTGTTAAGGTAGCAACTTACATTTTCAAACTAACGTGCAGCCACCCCAGGTGAGAGTTATATGAGGCAAGGCCACAAAACCACAGTGGCCTCCCTTCAAGTTGTCTCTTCTGGCTGCCTGCATGACAGATAAGCTCTATTCCTAAGAGTTTCCTAATAAATCACAATCGACAGGGATGTGTAAGCTTTTTCTAAAGAAGGCAACAAAAGTATATGTATAGCTTACAAAATCATTTAAAAATTCGGAAACTATAAAGGCTTTATTCCTGTTCACTTTTGTTCGTAATAAGTTAAGATCCCCATGGGATTAAGTCACTGATCACAGGCTCCAATACCTTCCCATTACACCATTTTGCTCCACTACATCTCATGATGGAAAAAATGATTCTTGGTGTTTAACCAAAGGAAGTTGTTCAAATCTGCTATCTGTGTAACTGATTATCCCCTCGGAGGGGCTAGAGCCATGGCTCAGCAGTTAAGGCAGTCGCCTGACATGTGCAAGGACACAGGTTTGTATCCCAGCACCACATACACAACCAAGTATCAGAGTACACAACGAAGTGTCAGAGCAACAAAAGTCGCATGAAAAACTAAATAAAATTGATCCTTTCTCTCTCACTGTCCCTCCCTCCCCCCCCTTTCCTTTTCTTTCTCAGGAGAGAGAGACAATGAGAAAAGGAGAGAAAGACAGAATCAATTTTATTCAGTTTTTCATGTGGCTTTCACTGCTCCAACACTTCATTGCGTACATGGTGCTGGGATTTGAACCTGGGTCCCTGCGCATGCCAGGCAAGTGCTATAAATGCCCAGTCACTGCCTCCAACCCCTCTCTCTATTTGAAAAAAGAAGATTACCCCCTAGTATATTGACACATTATCCAAATCTGTGATCTGTTTAATCATTTATCCCCCATTTCAAAATTACTTTAAAAATAAGTGAAAATTATTTTTCAACCCATTAACCCAAATTTATCTAAAATTCAAAGGTGTATCTCTTTAATATTAATCATAATATTAAAAATGAAAGAATGTGTAATGCAATTCATTTCCCAACATCAGCACCTTTTCCGAGGATAATGCTTCTTACACATTGGAACAGCTTGTCGGGCATGGTGGTACATGCCTATAATTCCAGAGACTCAGGAGGCTGAAGCAGGAGGATGTAAGATCAAAGCCAGCCTTAGTAACTTAGCAAGGCCCAAAGCAAATTAGCAAGACCCCATCTCAAAATTTAAAAATAAAAAAGCGGGGGGGGGGGGGGGGGGGGGCTGGGGAGGTGGCTCAGTGGTTAAGCACTGCAGGGTTCAATCTCTGGTACCAAAAAGAAAAAAAAATGGAATGGCTTTATAATGAGGTAAAGAGCGAACAAGAAATGAGGAATGGCCACCAGACCAGGAGTCGGGAGAAGCCTTGGTGCACACTGGGCTTCTAACTCACTGCCCTTGCAACTCTGAGCACATCCATGTGCTTCACTTTTCACAGCCTCAAGATTCCACATCTTCACGAAAGAGTTGGACCCTTCTACGTAGTACCTTTGTGGTCGATTTTAATTCCCTATACCTGGCCTTGGGTCTCGTGTGATGGGTAGAGGATCCACCTGAGGTGAGAAGAGGGACAGCAAGGGCTAAGCAGAGCCCTGGCTTTCATGGGTAGCCAAGGCACTGATCATCATATCCATTACAGGTGTCTGGAATAGTCAGGACCAGAACTCAAGCCTGAACCACCTTCCTAGAGGAGTTAAGGGCCAATGCATCCCTTGTTAATCCTCTTTCTGTCTAGTTAGACTGGATAGTTACATTCACTTACTTTAATTGTGTTCTCTGGGTCCAGAAATGTACTGGCAGCAGGTACGTTCCTATAATAGCTAAGGTAAAAGACACATGACTTTGGACAGGGGAGGGTCTGGAATGACCAAGGAGGAAGGTGATCCAATATCCAAGTGAAAAGAATACCCAACAGATTCTTTATCCCTGGGCTTCCTCATCCCACTAGCAGGTCAATTATTTGACCCCCTCGTACTGATTCAAAGAATCAAATAGTCCAGTAACCTGATTTTGAGACTAAACTACGAAAAGACGTTGGAGTTTCATAAACCAACAAAATTTTAGATGTCCTATGTCAGGAGCATTTTCTTGGCCCAGAACTGGAACACAAGCACTTATAAACACACCATGAACATCTGGCGTAGTACCACACGCTGCCTTACATAAGCAGCAGGGCAGAGAAAAGCAGATTGGGATGGAGGCAGCTGAAGTCGGGCAACAGAACAAGTCGGGAAAAGGCAAGTGATCTGAAAGGTTTGCCAAAACTCAAAAGAATTTTAGACAGAGTATTTAACCATCTTTTCAGGATCACAATCTGCAAATTGGCCTCAGTATCCACCATACCAGGCACTGGGCACCCTGAGGAACAGGATTTCACTTCAGATCCCTAGGGCTCTCTAGATTTTCCCTGAAAAACACCACAGAATGGCCTCCCTGTAACCTGATCACAGTCCAATTACCAGCCCCATTCGGAGGACAGGGAGGAATTTCACTTTTAAAGCAACACAAAAAGCCATTCCCCTCCATCACAGAAGGCCCAGAGCATGGAGCAGATGCGCCCTGCATCTTGTGGCTGCCTCCCCAAGCAGGATCTTGGCTGCAGATCAGCACGAGAGGAGCCAGCCGCTGTTCTCCTCCAGTGCCATCTGCTCAGACAGGATGGATTGCTGCTGCTGCCCATGACAGTCTCTCTGTCTCCCTTTCCCCTTCCCTTCCCTCATCCTTCTGGCAATGCTCTGGTGGAGAATTATAGCAAGAAGACCAAAAATGTGCCCTGCACCAGCATCCCAAAGGGAGGGGGAAGGCTGGGGAGAACTGAGGCTGCCACACTTCTCACGGGGCTCCCCAGTGAAGGGGCCAACATGCACTCATCCTCCAGCCCTCAGCAAGAACAGCAAAATATTAATACGAAAGGCAGCAGCTGTCAAACACTTATGTAATGGACAAGTGGTTGTCAGAACTGTGGTTAAGGCTATTTTTCTTGAAACTAAAAGCTATTTTGTATGCAAAAAGGAGAAAAAATCAATAAATTTTAAAATGTGCCTATTTTATACATTTGTATTTATACACTTAATGTGTGACACATTAAAAATAAACTGCTGTGCCAAGCCTTTTTCTAGTCTCTAAAACATATTATCTCATTTAATTCTTTTTTTTTTTTAAAGAGAGAGGGACAGTGAGAGAGACAGAGCAAGAGAGAAACAACTTTTATTTAGTTTTTCACATGGCCTTCGTTGCTCCAACACTTAGTTGTGTACTTGGTGCTGGGGTTTGAACCCAGGTCCTTGTGCTTGCCAAGCAAGCGCTGGATCCGCTGAGCCACTGCTCCAGCCCTCTCATTTAATTCTTACAGCAATCCAATAGGGAAGTTCCATTATTATGCTTAGTTTGTGGTTGCAGAAATGGAGACAGAAAATGTTTGAGTAACTTAGCTGGCTGGCTTCCCAGGCCCTTCTCAGGTATCCCAGAGTCTATACTCTGCCTATCCCACCCCACCCTGCCACCATGGTACTGGGGATTGAACCCCAGGTTACCCTACCATTGAGCTACATCCCCAGACCTTTTTATTTTTTATTTTGAGACAGAGTCTCACTAAATTGTGGAGGCAGGCCTAGAACTTGCGGTCCTCTCACCTCCATCTCCCAAGTAGCTGGGATTATAAACTTCCAGTCCAGACACATGGCCTATAGCAAGTGGCTTCTCTGGCTCTGCCTCCGAGACCTTCCCCAGCTTCCAAGAGCAGTCAGTTTCTTCCAGTTCTTCCCATGCTGGAATCCATCTGTTCAACTGTGTATTCTCCTCTTCTAAACCAAGAACACTTAGGGACAGGATTTGTTCAGGTGAAGGACTTAAAGACTCCTGGAGCAAAATATCCCAAAAATAGGTTTTTGTTGTTTTTTTGTTTTGCTTTTTTAAAGAAAGAGCATCAACTTCATCATTTGGTTTGTGTTTTCCTGACACTTAGCTGTATGTGGTGCTGGGGTTTGAACCCAGGTCCTTGTGCATGCCAGGTAAGTGCCCTACCACTGAACCACCTCTCCAGCCCCCCAACAATAGTTTTGAAATGGAGTAATAAATAAAGAAGGGGAAAAGAAAAAAGGAAGAGATTATATATATGTGTATATAAATGTAATGGGGGAGATCAGTAGTGATAAGAGATGGGGGAGGGGTGACATACAGGGGAAGGAATGGGACCAAGTTATATTGTCATAATGTGTGAATGTATGAATGTATAACACAAATCCCTTCACTATGTAAAAATACAATGCACCCATAAAAATAAGTAAAAAAAATGAAATGGACATAAAAAAGAAAAAAAGGGTCTGGAATGAAGTCTCAGCTAATATGGCGCTTGCCTAGCGTACGCGAGGATACAGGTTCCAACCTCAGCACCATGTACACAACAGAGTGTTGGAGCAACAAAAGCCAAATGAAAAACGTAAAATGAAGCAAGAAAAAAATAATAAATTCTAACACTTCAGAGTCTGTCCTAGCCAAAAGGAAATTAAAACTCTATAATGATCTTCTCTTTCTTAGAGAGACTTGGGGGAAAATAAACTTCATCTACAATTTTAATCAGGGTAAAAAAAAAACAACTGAAGTGTCAAAGCTTTTGCCTTTGCTTTGTTCCAGGCAGGGAAAGCAACTGAATGAGTTTTCTTATTGATAAAGTAGGGTTTATTTGGTGGGTTTATTTGCAGGTATTGGAGAATTGAAAGCTAGAGATAGAAAATGAGCAGTCAGCAGAAGAACGAGCAGGAAGGCCACACATGGAGCTATAAGACAGGGGAGGGCGGGCAGTGGCTGCAGGGTGTGTAGGGAATGGCTAGTTTTTAAGACAGTGGTGACATATGCCTTGCCGATACATTGCTCATGCCAGATTCTGATCCTATCACACCAATCTTCAGTACAAATTCATCATCATAAATTCTTTGGAAGGAAAGGTAAGGGTAGTGTTCGACATGGGGTGTAACCATGCAGAAAACAGAAGGCCTTGCTTACAAGAAATGATTAAAAAGCAGAGGAAAGGGCTGCAGCGGGGGCTTAGCAGTTACGATGCTTGCCTGGCATGTGCAAGGATGCGGGTTCAAACCCCAGTACTACGTACACAATGAAGTGTCAGAGCAACTAAAGGACTAAAGTCACATGAAACACTATGTAAAATTGATTCTCTCTCTCAAAAAAAAAGAAAACCCAAAAAACCAAACCAAACAAACAAACTAAAATGCCGAGGGAACTCCAGGAGCATGAAATCCAAGGAAGAGATGAGAGTCACCAGTACTACAGGAGGTGGCGTGGACAAGTTTGTACTACAGCTTCCAGAATGAGGGCCTACTTATTTTTCAGAGAATGCTGGTGGGATTGCTGAACTCTGCTTAACCCACTATGTCCCATTGTCCTACATAATAAACACAAAATTGCCCAATTTAACTTTACACAGATGATATATATATATAAAGATGGGACATAATGCATTATGTAAGAAGATGTTGGTGATAAGGAAGCATCACAGACTTAACAGGGTCACCAATCACCCCACTGTGAGAACATGTCTGCTCCCACACAGCACAGTGACTACATAATACATCATATTATGCCACATGTCATAATGACTCAACCCACTCAACCAGGATCTGTGGTGTGGTTTGAAAATCTCTTGAAAACTGTCAAGCTGGCTCAGATGCAGAAGTAAAGAGGAAGGAAAAAGAAAGCACTGGAGTTCATCTTGCAACTCTGGAAGTCTTGCTTCACTAACTAATCTAAAGATGAGGCGAGACACCTCCCAACAGGAAATGCTGAACTCTGCCAGTTTGCTGGGTAGGGAAATCCTATTCTCAGTTATTTCAATTCTGATGGGTTTCTGTATGTCTGAGGGTGTTCCCTTGTAAACCAGCTATAGGGTACCAGCTCCTTGATTTCAAAACCTAAGGTTATTCTATCCCCAGATCTCTGCAGCTTCTTCTAATGCATGTTGCTATTTCAAATAGCATAGATGAAACCGATTGCTCCTCCAGCTATACTAATTTTAGAGTAACTTCAAAATGTTCACACTTTCTCCACCTGCCGAATGGAAGGAGGAAAGCACAGCAGGTGTGTAGTTCCGAGTGGCCAAGTGGCCCTCTGCCAGTTGGCATAAGCAGTGTGACATTCTCTTGAGACAAGACATCCCTCCTTTTTTTATTACCAACCAGAAGACACCTGGAGTCTAAGATGATGAGTCCTGTACAGTAGGACCACTTTACTGTGATGAAACATAATGACTGATAAAAGCCAAAAAAGTTAGGTTTTAAACTCATTCCATTTCAAATATATAATTAACTTCCCTACTTAGCAACTCAAAAAATCCCCAAAATGTCAGAATCTTCAGGTCAATTTAAGCCTAATCAAACCAGATGATAACTGCTACGGGGATATTAGTCTATTTAGCCCTATGTATCTTAGGAACAGCAACATCTGATTGATTATGATTTTCCCCCACAGCATCGGGGATTGATTAAATGCAGGGGCACTCCACCAGACTCACATCCACAAAACTTTTCTTTTTTTTTTTTTTTTTTTTTTTGGACAGCATCTCACTGAGATTACAAGCATGTACACTGCAACCAGCTCCATGACATTTTAAGAGGAAATATACCTGTGATTTTGTGCAGACAGCAACATCAGACAAATCTGTAGGGAAAAAAAAGAAAAAGAAAAGACAAGACAGGGGACCTGTACAATAGGAATGACTCCTTACAGGGAGCTGCCTTGAAGGAAGCCTAACCAGAGAGCAGTTTTGCCTTACTTTTTATTTTTTGGATATAGGTGACTGAACCAAGGGGGTGCTTTATCACTGAGCTACATCCCCGAGTCTTTTTCATTTCTTATTTTGAGAGAGGGTCTCAATAAGTTGCTTAGGGTCTTGCTAAATTGAGGAGGCTATCCTCAAACCTGTATTCCTCCTGCCTCAACCTCCAGAGTTGCTGGGCTTACAGGGTTGTATCACCGCACCCGGTTATTCGTCTTTTTTTAAACCTTTCAATAGCCACTAAAGATGAAACAGACTTAATATATAACTAAAGGCAAATAGCAAACCCAGAATTACAGAAAGATTTTGTCATAATTAAGCTTCTAGAAACACCACTTGCCAGCCCCAATGAGTTCCTGGCTCCTGTCACTTTAGAATATTTCATGACACCAACGGCAGTTCCAGCTAGGGCTCAGCCACTATCTCTGGCTTGTCTTTCACAATCCCAGCCAACGAAGAATAACAGTAAATTTCAGTGCTGCTGGGCTTGGCTAGACTTCTCTGCTCAGCTAGTGCACACATTTTTTATTTTCTGGGGTTTGCACTCCTGCTGCGTTTCAAGTGTGACATTGAAAAACACTTCTAGTAGAAGACAAGGAAGAATCATCCTCCAGGACCCTAAAACTGATCCTGGGTTATGGAATTTGGATTTTCTTTCTGAGACGATCAAACAGAAATACACATGCTGGTGTTGTGGCTGGGGTTGGGGGCAGGAGAGATCCTAGAAGGCTCTTAAAATTCACTGACTCCAAAAACTAAATAGATCAATGATTACAAACAAGAAACACCAACACAGTGACCTGGGGGCTGGCATGGGATATAGGGTAGAGAGGGACTCTAGAACAAACACTAATCAAAATATATTTTAGTACCCCCACCCTTGTTTTTGGACATTGGTTCTACCTATGTTGCCCAAGCTGGCTTCAAGCTCCTGGGCTCAAATGATCCTCCTATATCAATCTCCCAAGTACCTGGGACCACAGGTGTGCCAATCACACCTGGCTATAACAGAGTTTTTAATTTTTTTTAAAAAAAAGGACAGGGGCTAGAGCGGTGGCTCAGGAGTTGTGGGGCTTACCTGGCATGCGCAAGGGCGCAGGTTCAAACCCCAGCACCATGTACACAACTAAGTGTCAGAGCAATGAAAGCCGCATGAAAAACTGAAAAATAAAACTGATTCTTTCTTTCTTCCTCTCAGTGGCCCTCTCGCTTAAAAAAAAAAAAGGACAAAAAAATTATAGTATGAAATTTTCAAATTTCTTAAACTGGATCCAACCCTGCATCCAATCCTGCACTTGCCCACTCACTTCACTCTCTCATCTCACACTAACCCTGATCCTATTGGATTGGGTCTTTATTTTTGCAGTACAGGGTAGCTGAACTTAGAGGCACTTTAACACCACTGAGCTAGCCCTTTTTATTTTGAGATAGAGTCTCATTAAATTAGAAAGGCTGGCCTTGAACTTGCAATCCTCCTGCCTCAGCCTCTCAAGTAACTGGGATTGCAGGCATGCACAGTTAGATCTGCTGTTTAAAAGTTAGCATTTTGAGGCTGGTGCAGTAAAACACACTTTAAGTCCCAGCTACCCTGCAGGTTGAAGGGGCAGGATTTCTTGAGTCCAGAAATTTCAGGCTGTCTAGTGTGCTATGCCAATCTGGCATCCAGGCTACTTATCAGTAGCAGGATCACACCAGTGACTAGGCAAGTTATCAGCCCCATCTCTTAAAATGAAAAACCAGGCATGGTAGCACGCACCTGAAACTCCATCTACTTAAAAGGCTTAGACAGGAGGATAGCAAGTTTCAGGCCAGCCTGGGTAACTGAGAACCAGTCTAAAAATAAAAAAGGTTGTGGATATAGCTCAGCAGGGGGAGCTGCCCTAGGTTCAATTCCTCATACAAGAAATAAATTAATTAATTTCCAGCATTTTGTTTCTTTTATTGCATTAAACTACTATTTATCATGATTACTGAGATTATGTGTGCCCCTGGGTGTTTCACCGGGGGATGGTTCCTTACTAGCCTCACGCTGGTCTTGAGCCTGCCAACACACACTAATGTATTTAACACTCACTGGGATATCCCACAAGGCAGTTCCTCCATAACCCTCATTTAAGTGAGGAGACACAAAAAGGTTGGCAGCCTTGCCCAAGGTCATGGGTCTAGGGCAGCCGATTCCAGATACCAAATCAAGCCACCTGGCTCCAGAGCCTACATCATAAAACCACACTAAGCTGGACGCTTTGAATCATTTGCATCACCCAGAGATTTAGCATAAGTCAGTATCGTATTGCACTTAGAAAATGACTACTTGGGAAACAACCCAAAAAACTATAATTGAAGGACAGTTTGATTAAGTTTAGTGATGAATTGTTCATTGCTGATCAATCTCCTGCAATGTATGCGAAGTGCTAATTCCACTGTGCTCCCAGCAGTTCCTGCCGTCAATTCCACGTGGGCATGCTAAGCCTCACCTTGGCCAAGGGAAAGGGTGTCTGACCCCTGACTCAAAGGATAGGGCTACAGATTGGAGTAGCCCAGAGTAGGCAGTGTCTACACTTAGGTTCTGAGGTGACTTCAGCATGTACTCTTAAATACCACAGGCTTTGACAAGACTAGCTGAGCATTGCAGGACAGCATTCTGAAATACTTCCTAAATAATGAGCTAATTTAGAAAATACAGAATATGGAGAGCAAATTTGCAACATGTATAGTGATTCTAACACATTGAGCCAGTCATCACTGTGTGGTCATGGTGAATGGCTGAAAAAGAATCTAGAAATGTGATCATGGGAACAAGAGTTCAGGAAACTAGGGCTGCTTTTCATGGGATGGGGGGGAAGACAAGGTAAATTGGCAAAATGGTGCCTTGAAACTCTTTTCAATTATCTAAAGAGCTAGGGGAATTAATTTATATGACACTCAAGACTAAAGTTGAACAAATGGATTGTAGTTTATTGATGACAGTTTCAAGGCGTTGGCTTTCATCTCTGTACAAGAGGGAAAAAACCTTCTAACAGACCTGTAGAGCAATGAAAAAGCCTTCTTCCAGAGGCAGTGAGTTAACTGTCAGCTGCCATAGAAGAGATCCAGTACAGAACGGCCACTTGGACAGAATAACTTGAAATCCCTTTCAATTCTAAGACTTTAAGAAACGGAAGAATTAAAAGCACATTCATTTTTATGCATAGTGTTTAGTCCCTAAAATCCCTGAAACACCAAAACAAAACTCTTAAACTCAATGGAAACTGAGATCTTACATTTGATCCAAGCTACAGACTCTGTGTGTGTGTGTGTGTGTGTGTGTGTGTGTGTGTGTGTGTGTTAGTGGGGACTGAACTCACAATGCTGTACTATGGAGCTACTTCTAGTGGTCTGGAACTTGCAATCCTCCTGCCTCAGCTTCCTGAGTAGCTGGGATTACAGGATGTGCCAACCATGGCTGACTGAGACTTGATTTTTTTTTTAAAGAGAGAGAGAGAATCCATGTTACATAGCTTTGCATGTGGCTTTTGTTGCTCCAACATTTCTTTGTGTATGTGGTATTGGGGTTTGAACCTGCGTCCTCATGCATTCCAGGCAAGTGTCGTAACTGCTGAGCCACCGCTCCAGCCCCAAGACTTGATGTTTTAAAAACTAAGTCACTGGAGTTAATGCAAGTCAAAAAGTAATTCATCTTTTAGAAAAACTAAATTATGTCCTGAGATGGAATTTATAGTTATCATCTAAGAAAATTGGGAAACCGTACTCATATATACAATCAATGTTTTATAACTGTTGTGCAAAAAAACATTGGCTATTCCAATCAAGATCTTTCATTTAAAAACTATTCAGTTGGGCACTGTGGCACATTTTAATTCCAGCAATTCAGGAGGCTGAGGCAGGAGGATTAAAAGCCCAAGGCCAGCCTCAATGTTTAGCAAGGTCCTAACCAACTTAATGAGACCTTGTCTCAAAATAAAAAATAAAAAAGGGCTGTGGACATGGCTCAGTGGTTAAGAGATCCTGGGTTCAATCCCTGGTGAAAGAAAGAAAGAAAGAAAGAAAGAAAGAAAGAAAGAAAGAAAGAAAGAGAAAGAAAGAAAGAAGGAAAGAAAGAAAGGAAGAAAGAAGGAAAGGAAGAAAGAAAGAAAGAAGGAAAGGAATAAAGGAAGAAAGAAAGAAAGAAAGAAAAGAATAAGCACTAGCTATGTGTTAAAATTAGGGATTAAAATTTTTAAAAAATAATTAAAAATTTGTAAGTAACTATTCACTGTTCTTACAATTTTTTCAACTGCTAGCAATAGTATATCTGACTTATATAAAGAAGTGAATGTATATTTTGCCTTATAAATTTTTTTGAAGATAGAGTCTATTTCTTATTCCTGTTAGCCAAATGCTATTAGAATATACTGATTTCGCAAATTACTTAATTAAGTTTAAAGTCTACCCATGCCATCAGGTATGGTGTGGCACATGACTGTAATCCCAGCAGCTCTGGAGGCTAAGGCAAGAGGATCGCAAGTTCAAAGCCAGCCTCAGCAACTTAGCAAGGCCCTAAGCAATTAAGCAAGACCCTGTCTCAAAGTAAAAAGCAAAAAGGGGCTGGGACGAGACTCGGTGGTTAAGCGCTCCTGGGTTCAATCCCTGGTCCAAAAAAAAAAAATTCTGAGCTGAACTGCTATTGATATATTTACTATTCCAATGGTAAGAGAATATAACTGAAGTTATAAAGAAAAGATTATCTTACTGTGAGGCAATAATGAATTAAAGGTACAAATAGGTATAACGAAGTTTCAGAAAAGAAAACAACCTCTAGCTGCAACAGTTTTGGAAAAGTTTCACGGAAGTGAGGAGACTGAAAACAGACCCCAAGATTCACAGAAGTGTGAAAGGCACTACAGGTCAAAGGTACCTCTGAACAGTGTCCACCGTCCACCTCGTGGGTGACCGCAACACTTCACCTAAACTCATGAGAGCATAATGAACCCTAGAATTTGCACCCTAGGCTGTAAGTGCCCCAAGGGCAGAGAGCAAATTTTACGTTTGCCTGCCTCCCTGTACCTCGTACCTAACGCAGGCACAGAAACATCTGTCAAATGACTAATGAAGTAACACTCAGCTCAGGCACTGTTCCAGAACTCATGCCACCATGACAAAAAGCAATTTCTACCTCCTCACAACCACAGATGGCTTCTATTTTAGGCTTTTTTTTTTTGGGTAGTGGGGGTGTCAATGCTTCCTTTTTTAATAGGTTGTTTTTAAAAACGTTTTTGGGACAGACAAAAAAATAAAAAATAAAACCCCACATCCCACCAGCCTACCCTTGAAGAATCTTGAAACACAGCTTGGAGAATCAAGCTACAATGATCCTTGGCCCTGCCAAGCTACAGTCTGAATAGATCCCCTAAAATTCAAAGGTTGTAACTTTACTGCCAATGTGATAGTTATTAAAATGTGGGACCTTTAAGAGGTGATTAGTTCATGAGATCTCTTTTTTGTGAATGGGATTAAGGCCTCTAATAAAGAAAAAAGTTTAGGGCTGGAGCAGTGGCTCAGCAGTTAAGGTGCTTGTCTGGTTTGCAAGAGGACCCAGGTTTGAGCCCCAGCACCAACACGAACACAGAGAAGTGTCAGAGCAAGGAAAGCCACATGAAAAACTAAATAAAATAGATTCTTTCTTTCTCTCTCTCTTTCACTGTCCCTCTCTCTTAAAAAAGAAAAAAAAGTTTAAAGGTGTGTGCCTATAATCCCAGCTACTCGGGAGGCACAAAGAGCACAATCAAAGTCAATTTGGGCCACTTAGATCCTGTCTCAAAATAAAAAATAAAAAGTTCTGAGGATTTAGCTCAGTGGTAGAGCACTTATATATCATTTGGCACACTATGGGTTCTTTCTCCAACACTACAAAGAAAAGAAATAAAGAAACAGGCCAGGCATGGTGGCAAATACTTGAAATTCCAGTGACTAGGGAAGCTGAGGCAGGAAGATTTCAAGTTTAAGGCCCTAAGCAGCTTAGTGAGACTGTGTCTCAAAAAACTGAAAAGCACTGGGGATATTGCTCAGTGGTAAAGTGCCCCAGGTTCAATCCCAGTACCAAAATAAACCAATAAAAGAAACAGAAGAGAAAGGGAAAAGGCTAGCAGCACTTAGTCCATTTCACAGCGTTCAAGGTGCCATCTTGGAAACAAAGATCTGGCAACACCTTGACCGTAGACTTCCCAAAACCCTTCAAAGCTGTGAATACTAAAATTTGTTATTTATAATTACCCAGTCTTAGACATTTTACTAAAGTTGCACAACGGACTAAGCATAGTGTCAGTATGGCATTTGTAAGACATGAAATCAGTATTTCCCTAGATTTTACAGTGCCAGGAAGGTAGCATGGCATAATAGAGAGCTTAAAACTAGTTATGGAGGGCCGGAACGGTGGCTCAGTAGTTATGGTGCTTGCCTTGCATGTGCGAGGACCTGGGTTCAAACCCCAGCACCACATACACAACTAAGTGTTGGAGCAATGAAAACCTCATGAAGAACTAAATAAAATTGATTCGCTCTTTCTCTCTCTCTCTCACTGTCCCTCTATCTCAAACAAACAAACAAACAAACAAAAAACTAGTTATGGGGCTCCAGATTTGATTGTTAGCTTGTTTGAATAACTGGTTGACATGGGGCAAGTTACTCAACCTCTAAGTCTATTTATTTATTTAAATATTATATAACAACCGCTGGGTAGATCTGCATGTCGATTAGAGATAGCAGGCATATACCGGCCTGATAAATGCTTCACCCACTACAAGTTGTTAATTATGACTAAGAGGCAAGAATTACAAAGTGCCAGGGTCACAGGTTAATGTTGCCAAAGAGAAAATGCTGAGGACTACAAAATAGTTGATTTCTAGCTTCTTCAAAATGATGACCCGGAGTGACTTTGCATTATTCCAATATCTATCCAACTAAGCAAGGAATACTTATTGCCAGGCTTGTTCAGTACAAGAACTCTCAGGGGCTTGGAGGTTAAACTGTTAAAATAAAACATCAACCATCTAAATTGGACTTCGTGAAAGGGTACAAACAAGATCTTTTGTACTATCTTAAAGGGCAACCTGAGAATTACACATCAAGAGCAAGACGTGGGGAGCACAGGGTGAAATGTAAAAGCCTCTATCTACTCGCCCTTTTAAAAATGTTTAGTTTGGCCAAGCATGATGGTGCATGACTATAATCCCAGTCACTCAGGAGACTGAGGCAGGATGGTCGCAAGTTCAAAGCCAGCTTCAGCAACTCGGTGAGGCCCTAAGCAACTTAGCAAGACCCTATCTCAAAATAAAATAAAAAGGACAGGGGATGTGTCTCAGTAGTAAAGCAGCTCTGGGTTCAATTCCTAGTACAAAAAAAAAAAAAATTAGTTTGGTCAGGCATGGTGGCACATTCCTTTAATCCCAGTGGCTCAGGAGACTGAAGCAGCAGGACTGCAAGTTTGAGGCTGGCCTCAGCAACTTAGTGAGCCCTAAGCAACTTAGGGAGATCTTGTCTCAAAATAAAATATAAAAAGAGCTGGAGGAGAATGTTCCTGGGTTCAATCCCCAGTACAAAAAAGAAAAAAAAGAAAAAAGAAAAAGAAAAAAGTTTACTGGGCTGGGGATGTTGCTCAGTAGTAGAGAACTTGCCTAGCATTTGCAGGTTCAATCCACAGTATCACCAAATAAAGAAAAAGTTTGCCAAGTGAAATAGAGGGTTGAGATATGTAACCCAACATGAAAGCTCACAGTCTAAAACTTTACAAGGACAACAATTTCCAATCCACAAATCCTCTCACAGCATAGACCAATATACAGACAGACTAGCATAATTTAATGCCATTTAATAATATACTTGGTAGAGATGGAGTGGAATACGGAATTCAATATGCCATTCATAATGGATAAATTTATAACAAGCAACCTGAAACCAAATTGAATAGTTTCATGAATGATTATTTGCTGTTAAACTTGAGTTTCAGGAAGTTTGAAACAAAAATATAAAACCACAAACTACAACAACACTATATCTATGTGTACCATAAAAAAAAAAAAGCATAAGCAACAGGAGCTGGCAGAGGTGACATGGAATAGGTGTAACAACTCTTTCCTTGGGCTGGGGGCATAGCCCAATGTGCTTAGTACTTTACAAGGTGCTAGGTTCCACCTCCGACACACAAAAATAGTACTATTATTCAAATAAGGTAATCTTTTCCTTTGAGAGTATAATTAGGGAAGAATGAAGACTAAAATGATAATATCTAAGGTGTGCCCATGAGCAACAGTTCTGGAGGAGGAATCCCACGTATGCCGTGACCCCCCACACCGCCTCGTCACCTGATAGCTGGACTCATTGGTCAAATTCAGTTCAAGGATCGCCTCCTCTGAATAGATGTCCCCAGTTTCACCTCCACCTGAATGCTGGGTGAAATGCCTCTTCCCAGCATGCCATCAAACCCAGGCATGCACATGCACATCCCACAGTCGCCATTGCTTTATTTCCTACTTGTATGCCTGTGTGCCTCTCCCTGTAAACTTAGCAGCCCCTTCAGAGAAGTAAACTTAGCAGCCCCTTCAGAGAAGTGACCTTATCACCACTTTGTATCTCGCCAGCCCTATTTCCTGACACTCAAACATTGAATGGAAGATGTGTTTACCAGAACGTTTACTGCAGAAGGTTTTGTACACCAATGACCTCAGTTTCCATCAATAGGGTTCTGGTTAAATCAGCAGGTCAGAATAGGGTTCTGGTTAAATCAGTGTGGCCTGAGGACCCCTGAGGGCCCAGGGGTCCATGAGCTCCCCCTTTCTCTAGCTACTTATCTGTGTAAAGTCAGAGAATCTTCCAAACTTCAACCAAAGCCTTGTGAGATGGGTCATGGGTGTGATCTCAGCTACTTGGGAGGCTGAGGAAAGAGGATTGAAAGTTTGAGGACAGCCTGGGCAAATTAGTTAGAACCTATCTCAAAATAGATTTATTTTGGAGACTGGAGCGGTGGCATGGTGGTTGTGGTGCTTGCACAAGTACACAGGTTCAAACCCCAGCAACCCACGTACAAAACTAAGTGTAGGAGCAATGAAAGTCATGTGAAAAACTCAATAAAAATTGATTCTCTCTGCCTCTGTCCTTCTCTCTTAAAAAAAAATAGATTTATTTTGAAAAAAGAGCTAGGAATGTTAGTTCAGTGGAAGAGTATGCCTGAGTTCAATCACCAGTACTGCAAATAAATAAATAGATAAGAAAACTAAAACAGTAACACCATCGACTGAATGAAAAACCAATGAAAACTTGACTTTCTTTTATTAAATTAAGACATTAATGAGACTGGCAATTGTGCAAAGACAGCATTACTGTTCTCATTAAACTTTATTTGGTAAAAGTTATTTTTCATAGCAATATAATAACATGCTGGGTGCAGTGGGATAGGCCTATAATGCCAGCAACTCAGGAGGCTGAGGAAGATTGCAAGCTCAAGGCCAGCCTCAGCAATTTAGCAAAACCCTTCTCAAAAAATAAAAAGGTAAAAATCCCCCAGACCTAAAAAAAAATTTTTTTGACAAGTTTATTATTGTTATTTCTGATGAATGCTTTAGATTTCCTATTTTTAATTTCTAATGCACTTAGTATATACAGGTGTAACTCATACAAACAAAATCTCATTGGGATTCTTAATTTCTAAACATTCTAAATGGTCCCAAGACAAAATCATTTGGGAAAGGCTATTTCAAGTAATTATAGTACATCTTTACAATAAGAGTATGCAGCCACCTTTTAAAAAGAAAAGTTGATAGAAATGAATCTCTAAGCTATACTGCTAAGCTTTTTTCTAAAGTGCAAAACAACTGGGCATTGCAGAACATTCCGGTAAAGCCAGTGACTCAGGAAGCTGAGGCAGGAAGAGTGCAAGTTCAAGGATAGCCTGGGCAACTTGGTGAGACTCTATCTCAAAATGAAAAATATAAAGAGCTGGGGGATTAACTTGGTAGTAGAGCACCCCTGGGTTCAATCCCTAGTACTACTCAAAAAAAGTACAAAACAAAGAATACATTTGTACTTTTTGTTTGTGTGTGTGCTAAGAATCAAACGTAGGGCCTCCAACGTGACAGGCAAGTGCTCTACCACAGAGCTACATTCATTCCCAGCCCTGGGACATTTTTCAAATAGAAAAACTGCTGTCCTACCCTGAGAAAAGGACATCACTTCTATGGAATCCCCCAGCCCGCCTTTTCTTTTTGTACTGGGGACTGAACTCAAGAGTGCTACCACTGACCTATCCCCAGTCCTTTTTACTTTTTATTTTGAGACAGGGCCTCACTAAATTGTCCATGCTGAATTTACACCTGCAATCTTTCTGATGCAGCCTCCCCAGCAGCTGGATTACAGGCGTGCCCCATTGTGCCCAGCACATGTATGGTATTCTTTGTTTTTCTTTTCTTATTTTTCCTTTTTTTAGAGAGAGAGGGAAAGAATGAGAGAGAGAATCAATTTTATTTATTTTTCCATCTGGCCTATGGGTCTCAGACACCTAGCTATGTATATGGAGCTGGGGTTTGAACTGGGTCCTTGTGCATACAAGGCAAGCAAACCAACCTCTGAGCCACTGAGCTCCAGGCCCACATCTATGGTATTCTTACCAGAAAACCCAAGCTCAATCTAATCATGAGAAAACACTTGATAACCAAAATTGCAGGTCATTCTACAAAAAAGTAAAGAAAATTTAAAAAGGCAATGTGAAAACTCAATAAAAATTGATTCTGTCTCTCTGTCTCTCTCTCTCACTGTCCTTCTCTCTTTGAAAAAAAAGAAAACTAAAAAAAAAACAACAAAATAAGTAGCCTTTAAAAAAAGTGTCAGAGTCATAAAAGATAAAAATAACTTTTTTTGAGAAACTGAGATTAAAGATGAGGAAGACACAACAACTAAATGAAATATGGAATACTGACATGGATCCTGGACCAGAAATATTTGTGGAAAAACTGGTGACATCAATGTTAATTTGACTGAATTATGTACTTATAAAAATAAACTATGGAAACATTTTAAACAATATAGAAAAGTGTAAAGTGGAAATACCACTCCCAAAAGGGCACCTCCTCTAGGTATCAACTATTAAACGTTTGGTGGATTTTATATTTGTATAAAATAATAATTATTAAATAAAACAATATAAAGTACTTTATATAAGAGTCATTTTGGGGGGATAGAGCGGTGGCTCAGTGGTTGGAGCGCTTGCCTTTCATATACATGGACCAAAGTTCAAACCCCCTTACCATATATACAAGTGTCAGAAAAACAAAAGTTAAATGGAAATATATATAAAATTGATTTTAAAAAAAAAAGTCTTGCTCTGGGCGAGGTGACATAAGCCTGTAATCCCAGTGGCTCCTGAGGCTGAGGCAGGAGGATTGAAAATTCAAGGTCACCCTCAGCAACTTAGTGAGGCCCTAAGCAACATAAGGAAACCCTATCTCAAAAAAAAAAAATAAAATAAAAATGGATTAAGGATATGGCTCAGTGGTTAAGCGCCCCTGGGTTCAATCCCTGGTACCAAAAATAAAAGCCATTGCTAAGCATGTATATACTGTAAATGTATACAAATTCCTTGGATGAATATCCAGGAAAAATAAAAAGCAGGCTTTGAAGAGGAAAAGAGTCAAGCGCCAGGATGGAAGTGAAAATTTCATTCTATTCCTAGTGTATTTGAGAATTTTATCATTACATGTATTACCTTTTCAAAAATGAAATAACAAGGGGCTGGAGTGGTGGCTCAGCGGTTACAGTGCTTGCCTGGTATGCGTGAGTTTATAGGTTCAAACCCCAGCACCCACATGCACAACTAAGTGTCAGAGCAACAAAAGCCATGTGAAAAACTCAATAAAAATTGATTCTCTCTCTCTCTCTCTGTCCCCCCCCCTCACTGTTCTCTTTTATAAAAATGAAATAACAAATTATATTAGAATAGTACATGGGTGGGCTGGAGTAGTGGCTCAGCAGTTACGGCACTTGCCTAGGATGCACAAGTACACAGGTTCAAAACCCAGCACCCACGTATGCAACTAAGTATCAGAGCAATGAAAGCCATGTGAAAAATTCAATAAAAGTTGCTTCTCTCTGTCTCACTATTCTTCTCTCTAAAAAAAAAAAAGAAAAAGAAGAAGAAGAGTACATGGGCATTAAGTTCCCATTAAAGGACAGCATTTAATGGTTTTGGA
>PVKS010026069.1:0-29095 GCA_004027875.1 Aplodontia rufa | reverse complement strand
CCCTCTAACTTGATGTTCCACCAGACAGAGCTGCCTGGAGTGGCCACCTATTAGAGGTCAGATTTGCCACCTCAATGTACCATCTCCATTTGCTCCATTGATGTCCTCTGGCCTAATAGTGCCATCTATGTTGCCTGCTCATATTTCCAAAGGGAGGGACCAAATCTGGAAGCATCTAGGTGTGGGCATATTCTCAAAGGCATTCATACCCAGTGCTGTGTACATGTGTACAAGGCCACTCAGAACAAACACTGATGGAGGGTCTTCTGTGTTGGGACTTTAGATTGGCATTTTTGGTTTATCAAATATGTATTTGATATACATTTTTTAAATGTCAGAAAGAGAAATTTGTTTTGAAAGGAGAGAGAGAAAACAAAGTCCTTCTGTAAATCTGTGGCTTGACAAGCTTCGGTTTGAGGGTTGGCTTTGACTCTGTTTTCATTTCCAGTGGGTATGCTTTGAGTTGGCACACAAATTCAATGTGTGAATGGTGTGGGAGTTGAGAAAGTTGCATTGCTATTTCTCTTTTTAAAATTAACAGTGGAATCCTTATGAGAGCAGTGTAGGCTCCGGAATGCACCACACAGTTCTTGAACTGCATAATTAGGGAGTTCTCCATAAGAAAATAGCCCTCATTCTTGTTCAGATTGGTGCCCCTCCCACCCTCCTTCAAAGGCAGCTGACTGACAGTTGCTCTGCAGGCTTCTGCAGCTCCCCTACCTCCTGTAATTTTGCTCTGGACATAGCATCTCATGCTCTGGCCACAGGGCAGAAGTCATCTTTAGCTCCCTGGCTTTCCTGAATGTACCAGGAAGAGCTCACTGATCTGCATCATATGCATACGCACTGCTTGGCAAGGTCAGCCCCAGTGGCTCATAGCTCCCTCCCATGTGTCGGTAGACCTTCTCCACACTTGCAGTCCTTCCTTTAGCAGCATCAGCCTAAGAATGCAGCTCTATAACCCAACCCCCCAGCCCTACTGAATCAGAATCTGATTTATTTCCCCCCTGATGTTAGGGATCGAACTCAGGGTTTCACCTATGCTAGGGAGCACTCCACCATTGAACTACAACCCCAACCCCAGAACCTGCATTTTAATAAGCTCTTCCAGGCAATTCACATGCACATTAAAGTCTGAGAAGCACCAGAGTTCACTCTTGCAAACAGTTCAGAAGGTAGCCTGGATTTCTGTATTCAGTACCAACCAAGGGTCCAACCAATCAGCCATCCATCCAATCAAGGCCTACGTGCCTATGAAACATTCACTATTTACAAAGCATATAGAACATCTACCATGTGGAAATCAGAGTACTAAAAAGGTGCCACCTTTGGGGTTCGCAAGTAGAAACTCTCCTTGTTGTGTCACAAGATCAAGGAGTGTAACTTGGCCCAGGAGGACAGTAATTTGGCCCATGGGCTGGTGGGGAGCATTTGACAGTTCTCAATGCAGAGACTGAGATACAGTTTAGGTTTCTGCAATGGCCTGTGTTTCTATTGCATCTGATGCTCAGTGCTGGCGGTAGAGGGGAATAAAATCCGATTTTGGTTTTTGATAAAAAGCCAGAGTTGGGGCAAGTGAATGGGCATGGAACTTGGCACTGTGTTTTGTGGCTTTTGCATTGATGACCCAAAACCTCTTCATGAAATATACTAACTAGACGTTTATAGTTATAAAATGATATGAAACCATTTCTCCTGGACACATCAATTATATATTTTTAGTGTTCCTCTCAGGTCCTTAAGGTCAATTTTGACTCTTCACTTTTTTTCTCTCCCATTCCCCCAGTATACCTCCAATGTTGCTAATTTATCTTTAGAAATGCTTTTCCATTCTCTTCCTTTTCTGTACCAAGTTACTATAGCATCTGATAATAAAAGTTAGATGACTTTCTTGTTTCCAAACTATTTCCCTGAACATATCTTTGAAATGTTTTTAGCTGCACAGTTTTCTAAGATGGCATTCATCCGGCTACTTCTCTGCTCCATAACCACAGTGACATGCCATCTAAATTTTGCTGCTTGGTCTTCAAAGCTTCAGTGACCTGGCTTCCTGTCAACTGAGCAAATCTGCCATTTATAGCCAAGACATCAGTCAGTATTTCTTCCCCAATATCGACCAAGAGAAAGTCACTTTATATTTTATTCTTTACAAAACTTGATTCCTGTGTTAAAGAGCACTTCTAGCAGGGAATTTTCTCAACTTCTTTGGAATAACAATAGCAACAACATTACTGTTTGGGGAACACAGACAAACCATTGCTAGTTTGGAATGCTTATTGAGATTACTTATTAGAATAAAAGAAAGCATAGGAAAAAATTTAATGTATTTGGTAATTTCTTCAGCAAGTACAACCTCATTTCTAAAATTTTAAAAGCTTTGTGCTTTTAAAAGATTACTAGAAAAATCCACTAGGAAGCTACTTCGTGGAGATCAGGAGAATGCAAGCACAGAAAGGGGAAAACATAGCTGAGTTAATGGGATGGGACTGGTAAATTGCAGCCTGGATAAAACATTTCATAACAGCTTCCCACATGGAGTGAAGCAATGCCTCAGATGACCACAAAGATGATGTGCTCTGTCACATGGTGATGGATGACTCAAAATATGGCCTTAAGTACTGATGATGATGCAGAAGAAGAGTTTCAAAAACTTTATAAAATGCAAGAACGGAGAGAAGCAGCACTGGTATGTTGCATGAGTCGTGACTGTAAACAGGTGTGTGTGTTAGACTCAGGGATGTGCTTCTCAGGTGCTCTTAAGGAAGGATTTGCTTCCCAGATGTTTTGGTACCATGAGGGACTTCCTTGGCTGCAGAGAGTTCCTCAGCCCAAGGTATCCTTCTTGGACCACCTCACATCTGGCGACCCATAGAGGTGCAGATAGAAAGGCCTGGCTGTGTCAGCTTCACTGATGATGACTTTGGGGGGCAACATTTGCTCCAGAGCTCCCTCCAAGGTTGGTGGCATCTTTGTCAGGCCTGTATGACAGTTTAACTTCTTCCCCTGCCCAATCCCACTTCTTCCCCTGCTTTTATAAGTGCTGATGTTTAAAAAACCTTTTGCCCCACAAACTCAATTTAAGCATCTGCTTCGAGACTACTGACCCATGACTTACCACATTAGTAAGTACTGCAAGAAGGAGTGCGGACTAGTTCATCTACACCCTTGCAGGGTTATACATTTAGTTGAATGTTAACTTTTTTCTTTAAAGCTAATTTCATTGGGAAAATTGGATATTGCCTTATGAGCAAGGTCATTTTTTTTAAGAGAGGGAGAGAGAGAGAGTGAGAGTGTATATTATTTATTTTTTAATCTGGCCTTTATTTCTCCAACATTTAGTTATGTATGTACATGGTGCTGGGGTTCGAACCAGGGTCCTTGTACATGCCAGGCAAATGCTCTAACCCCTGAGCCACCACTCCAGCCCCAGCAAGGTCATTTTCATTCTGCATACACTCAGTATTCCTGTCACTGTTGTGTTCAGGCCTGGACCCTCAGCGTTTGTCCCACCCTTTGCCCCTTCCGCTGTGGCCTGCCTCCCTGCTAGTTCCTATTCTTGGGTTCTGGCTCGTGTCCTGCCCTTCATAGTAAATCCTGCTTCTTCTGCTCTCTTGCATATCTGAATCCTTCTCATTCTTCAGGGTCTTCAAAGAAGACCTCCTTGACTTATGTAGCCCTCCCTTTTTACGAAATTTTATTTTATTCTAACAATATGCCTCAGTTAAGCACACACAGCTCTTCTCTAATTGTCTTATGTAAACCAATGCTGAATTCGTATCTCCTGGTCTTGATGTTACACAGAGCATAAGGAAGTTTCCCATAAAAACATAAATCAATCGAGTAAAATGCATGTTTGATAACAATAACTGAAAATATTAGGAAACATCTAGAGAAGTTTGAAGTTTAAATTACACTGTGGAACAGTATGTTCCAAAGCCTGTTTCCTGGGTTTGTCCTAAAAAACAACAACTAACTTTTATGGTCAAAATTGTTTGTAAAATGTTGCTTCAATATCTTCCTGCTGGGGTTAGCTCATTGGCTTATGAAGAGATTTGAGAGGTTCTATAGTAAATAATTCCTTGTTTAGATTAATAAACTAGACTTCCTAATTGATGAGGTAATGTAGTTTCTTCTTTTAATAGCGCTCTTCCTGTAAACCTCCGTTCTACAGTCTACGCAGAGTGTTCTGCTCAGGAGTTTTAGGTAGACACGAGCGTGATACCCAGGTCTAATACTGCTCCCAGAAAACAGTAGCTAATAAATTGTCTGTTGAAAAGAGAAATAAGGGAATTATTTTATTTTTTTTTTGTCTCTTGTTTATCCCAAACTACTTTAATAAAATACATTTCTTTCTACTTTTTAAAAATGGTTAATTAGTGTGTCTATGGAATTTCTGCTGGGCCGAATGTACTCTGGAAGCCATGTCCCAGCAGATAACAGAGTAAGCATCAGCTCTGAGGGCACAGGTAAACTTAGATGTCCAGGGAGGTGGATTCTGTGGCAAATGGACTGGTGACTGACACCTCCCAATTCAAGGTGAAGGCAGATGGAAGGTATCACCACAGCCAGCATAGCCAGCCAGTGGAAGGAGCACAGAGAGGGAGAGAGGACGCCAATACTAATGACTCATGGGGAAGTTGCTTTAGGGGAGCCAGTCTCAACCCTGGCTGCACATTGGAATCATCTGGGGAGCTACAACACCCTGACGCCTGGCTCTCACCCTAGAGACACTGATGTCATTGGTCTGGGGTAGGGCCCGGCACTGGGTTATTTAAAAATCCCCATGTGATTCTAACTGCAGCCAAAGCTGAGAATCACTGCTTTAGGGGGACGGGCATGCTAGTGTTTGAAAGGAGCTTTTCTTTTATAGTCTCGGTTTCCTTTGTTGAATGTATCTGCCAGACCAGAAATTGCTCTGGGAAATTGTCAATGGCATTTATGTAAATAATGGTCAGTTTGTGCTGTTCACCTTGAAGCCTGAGCCTCTGACTCTTAAGTGGGGTGGGAGGAGCACCAGCACTGACACTCTGAGAGCAACAAGAGCAACTTAGAGGAAAGAAAGCTTATTTTGACTCAGGTTCATAGATGCAGAAAGCCAGGCTCCACCCAGGTGAGTGGTGGGAGCGTCACTGTGTGAGAACCACTGAGCCAGAGTAGAGCTCCCCTCGCTTCAACCTTCAGATGCAGGTGTCTGCCTGCGTGGCTGCCTGCAATGCATCTTCACTTCAAAGGCACAGCAGTCCTGGGCCACAGCTGCCCTGGCCTCCACACTCAGTCCTGCTACCCTGAAGAATGGCTGCCTCAATATCAAAGGAGTCCCCCACTGTGTTAGTCAGGTTACCATCACTGTGACCAAAATATTCAACTATAACAACTTAGACAAAGGAAAGCTTATTTTGACTCACAGTTTCAGAGGTTTAAGTTAATGTCAGCGAGTCCTTGATTTGGGCCCAAGGTAAGGCAGAACATTGTGGCAGAGGGAAGCTACTCAGAACATGGCAGCCAAGAGGCAGAGTTGTTGAGGAAAGAGGCCACAGGGCAGATGTACCTTGCCAGAGCACGCCTTCAGTGAATGCACCAGCCATTCCCCACCTGCCTATTGTCACCACCCAGTCCTTTCAGACTAGGATGGACTGAACAGATTGCAGCTTTCACAATCCAATGATTCCACCTTCAAACATTCCTGTGTTAACACAGGAGTTTTAGGAGGACACTTCATTTCCAAGCCATAACGCTCACACTGAATTTTCAAAAACCTGTTAGTTTTTTTAAGTTGGGATCCTAAATTGGTGAAGATCTGTCTAGCTCCACTCCCCTGATACAATAAGCAGAAAAAACCAGAAGTGTGATTTTATTTATGTCGATGACAAATGGTGTCAGAACTGGTTCTTTTACTTCTTTGTTTTGTGAATAAGGTGGGGCGGGGGGCGGGGGGGGGATAAGAAATGGAGGTTTGAGGGATTAGGCTAATCACACACATGCATGTGAGGCTGGTGTAGGTGAGTTTGCTCTTCCCAACGTTCCTTGGCACTAAGCTTGGATGAGTGGAGAGAGGGGAGCTAAGTCAAACTGCAGACACCAGCAGTGAACTCTGTTGTGATGGGCCATGTTGCTCTACCAGCAAGCAGGCTGGCCACCTGCCCCACTAAGGAAACAGTTTACAGCTCAAGTCTGTCTCCTGCAGGGTTGGCTTGTTACCTTAGCCAAAGGATTTAATTGTAAGCTCTCCTTGCTTTGAAAAGTAAACAGACTAAACAGCCTCATGTTTTTGTGATGAGTAGATGTTTTGGGTCAGCAGCCTTGCTCTTTCTTTCTCCATTACTAAGCTCTTGTAAGGGCTGTCATTTCAGAGTGAACATGTGTCTTGGTGCTCACAAGCGGTGGACTCCTCGATCGACTCTGGTTTAGTGCTGATGCAGTAACTAACTAACTAGCTCATTTATTCATTTGTTCACAGACAATTTATTAGCTACTGTTTTCTGGGAACAGAACTTGCTGTTGTCTACCAAAAACTCACAGCAGAACACATAGTATGTGTTAAAAGAACAAACTATATTATCTCTTCCAAAGAGAAGTCTAATTTATAAATCTAAATAAGATCATTACTAAGGATGTTCTAGAACATCCATTTAAAAAAGAAGGTAAAATGTTTTCATTTATGTGTAAATCCAATCATTCCAAAGACAGCTTATTTTCCTTTCTACACAATGTGACATTGGCCCCAAATTCAATATTGGTAACTTTAGAAACGATGCCCTTCTAAATTTGCAACACAGCTTATGCCATGCTATGATAATCAGGCTGAATGGGACCAAGCAGAGTCCAAGCATAATAGAACTGTGTAAGAATTCATATAATGGGCACTGAGTTGATGATGGATATATTAGTTGATGATGTAGTCAAAACCCAAGGAACAAAATATGTGTGTGTGTGTGTCCCTTAATTACTCAAGGGGGTGAAAGAGAAAAGTATGGTTCTTGGTTACAAACCAAAGACCCATTCCTGGCTGGCTTATGCAAAACAGGAATTCACTGGCAACATATTGGATAGCTCACAGAATTGACAAGAAACTTGCAGAACAAACACGGAAGTGGACAACCAGGAAAGACTGGGCAGAGCTGCCAGTAAGGATCACGTCACCGGAGTAATCTAGTCAGCAGATTGCCATGGGTACTGTCCCTCCAGTGTGGACTCTTGTCAGCAGCTTCACCATCATGACCAGAAGTCACACTGTGTCCAAAGTCCCAAATAGGAGCATTCAGCTGGCCCAGTCCAGATCATTTTCCACACTGTAGTTTCCAAGGGGTGAAGAAAAGTGTCATTTTCCAGCTCTCATAATAGGAAGTGGATCCCTCCCTCCTACCAAGATGCATTTTCTGGGCTATTTATTCCCCAACAAAAAGGCAGGGATGATGAGCAGCCCCAAACATGGCACATGTCCACTATAGATAATCCCTTTAGGGTGCGTGCATCTGTACTCTACCATTCCATGCTTCTTGACTATGATAAGAACCTGTGCAAAGTCCTCTTGCAGCTTACCTGGTCTTCTTTGTAGGGAGGAAGATAAGTTAACTTCCAAACAAAACGGTGAACAAGTTTGGACTCTGTTGCTTAAGCTCAACAAAATTTTAAGAATATGGAGATTTATCAATTATACCATAATAATCTGGGGGGAAAAGAACATGAGGGAGAAATGTATTTCATGGAATCCAATAGAATCCATGTCTTTAGGAATGACATGAATCCAAAAACTTGAATGTTATCAAAACTCTGCTTGTAACATTGTTGTAATTAATAATAATATTTGTAAAGTACTTATTATGTCTTAGAAATTCTGCTTTATCATAGTATGGAAGAAAGACAGCCTGTTCAACAAATGGTGTTGGACAAATTGGACAGCCACGTGTAGACAACTGAAGCTGGATCCTTATCTTTCACCCTGCACAAAAATTAAATCAAAATGGGTCAAAAATCTGGATATTAAGCCAACAACTTTAAACTTACTAGAAAAAGAAGTAGGGTCAACACTACAGGACATAGGAGTTGGCAGCGCCTTCCTTAACAAAACTCCCATGGCTCAAGCTGTAAAGTCAAAAATAAGTGAACGGGATGCAATTAAGCTAAAAAGTTTTTGCACAGCTAAAGACCTAATCAAGAACATCAGGAGAGAACCTACAGAATAGGAGAAAACCTTTGCCTGCTACACCTCAGACAGAGGGCTAACATCCAGAATATACAAGGAACTAAAGAAACTAAACACCAAAATCACAAATAATCCAATCAATAAATGGGCTATGGATCTTAAAAGAAACTTCTCACCAGAGGAAATCCAGAAAGCCCATAAATATATGAGAAAATGCTCTACATCATTAGCTATAAGGGAAATGCAAATCAAAACTTCAATGAGATACCACCTCACTCCTGTTAGAGTGGCAAAAATGAAAAATTCTAACAACAGATGCTGGAGGGGCTGTGGGAAAAGAGGAACACTATTACATTGCTAGTGAGACTGCAAACTGGTTCAGCCACTCTGGAAAGCAGTGTGGAGAATCCTCAAAAAATTAGGGCTGGAACCACCTTAAGCCCAGCTATCCCACTCCTGGGTATTTTCCCAAAAGAGTTAGAATCAGCATATTATAGCGATGTGGCTTCATCAATGTTTATAGCAGCTCAATTCACTATAGCTAGACTATGGAACCAACCCAGATGCCCCTCACTTGATGAGTGGATTAAAAAACTTTGGTACATATATACAATGGAATACTACTCGGCCTTTGAGATGATATTATGGCTTTTGAAATCAAATGGATGGAGATGGAAAGAATTATGCTAAGTGAAGTATCCCAGTCTCAGAGACTCAAGGGCCGAGTGTCTTCTCTCATCTGTGGAAGCTAGAATACATCGGGAAGCAGTATGTTAGATGGCTAAGCTAATAACAACTTCAAATTGTATGATTCTCAACGCAACAGGGAGATGACTCCCTAGGATACTTGTAGGCGTATGGTTGGGGTCAGGGTGGGGGGAGGGCTTAGTAAGACCATCTAGGAGACTGGAGGGTGGGAATATGGGGGAATCATCTCAGAAGGAGATCTCTGTCCTCCAGGAGATATCCATTTAACTCAGGGGTTCTTCTGGGGGAAACAGCAACATGGGGAACCTAAGCTGGGCATCCATCCATGACATGGCATTAGCCCTGGATAACTAAGTATATATACATTGCTTCTTGAATGTTTGGTAATGTTTCCCCCTCAATTGTATCTCTATATCCATCTAATAAAAGAAAAGAAAAGAAATTCTGCTTTGTGCTTGGGTCCACTTTTAAATAAAAACTGTGAAATCTGAATAAAAATCATTCCATTCTGTAGAGGAGGATGCCTTGAATAGTTAAGGCATGTAGCCCAATGCCACACAAGTTAGCAAGCGAGCAGGTGTGAACCCAGGGCCTGTCCTGGTAACTCTCACCATATTGTGTGCCTTGGTGCAGACCATTTTTCTCTGTCTCTCTGTGCCACGGATCCAAAGTTTTGCATGTATCATTCATCAGCCCAGGGAGAGAGCTCTCTTTTCACTCTTCAAAGACTAGTTTCTCACAGAAAGGACTGTGGTTGGCCAGCTTGGGTTTGGTGCCAGGGGATCACGCAGATTGGTTATGCTGTTCCAAGCTGGCAAGGTGGGTGAGTGGCTTCCAAGGCAGGGCGACCATTGCAAGGACTGAGGGTTGCTGGGCAGCCAAACATTGTTAACCACGAATTTCACCGTTTCCTCCTGCAGGGCTCTTCCCCTTTCCCCTTCCTTTCCAACAATTAAGAAATAAATTTAATTTTCAAACGCAGTGACTAATTCATTCCATGTGTCTGCGAGCGTTCAGTTCTCTGCTCTCTTTCATTGTTGTTTCTGTCATTAAAAAAATTCAATTGTTTTATGCTGTGCTTTTTTTTTTTTGGTAAGCTGCCTTAGATTATTTATATAAGTAGGTGAAGCACAATCGTAAGTTAGAAAACTATAAATGCCATCTAACATGATAGTCACTGGCCATAAGACTATCTAAATTTAATTAAAATTAAATAAAATTAAAATTCAGTTCCTCAGTCACACTAGCCATATTTTAAGCGCTCAATAGTATAATATAGTTCTATACTATAGACTATTCCTTCACTGCAGAATGTTTAACCGGACAGCACTGCTGCAGAGAGTTCACACGATGGCCTGAGCTCTCCAACAGCAGTAGCATAATTACCTAGAAAGACCTTCCGCTCCCAGGGGCTGTGGATCCCAGCTTTCTTTCTCACCACTGTTTCCTGCTGATTACTTTCTGACCAACTCCTATATTTGTTTTTTCAAAACCATTATTTTGCATCACATAATCTTGAGCTATCTCTTTGCTAGTGTATAAAAGGCATACAACTGTAATAGAAATTTCTTAGGCTGGGGGAACATTTATTATTGATGCTGACAATTTTATGCACTTGCTTAATTATAGGGGGGACTGAAGGAATGTGTGGACTGGAAGCACTGGTTAGCAACACGAAATGTTTAGATATGGATGGAAATGCTTCCAAGATCCCCAAAACAGATCTCACAGTCTCTCTAGTGGGGAAGCTTCTGTCTCTTCTTTTACAGAATTTTTTCTTTTTTTTTAAAGAAAGAGCAACAGAGAGAGAGAAAGAGAGAATCAATTTTATTTAGTTTTTCATGTAGCTTTCATTGCTCCAAGACCTCGTTGTGTACGTGGTGCTGGGGTTTGAACCCGCATACTTGCACATGCCAGGCAAGTGCGGTAACCGTGAGCCACCATTCCAGCCCTTACAGAATATTTTTGATAGAAGCTGCTGTGAATTTTTAATACAACTTTGTCCCCATCAAAACAGAACTTATTCCCAGGCAATGCCAATTCACAAATTCAGTTTCTGCAACCCCTTTGTTCTATTGAGGAAGGGAGGGGTCATCATCCTGCTTGAAAGGGTTTACATCTATTACTGTTCACAATGAATTTATCCCAGAGTGGGAGGCATCAGGTTTTTGGAGCAGCTAGGTGGTGAGGGAGAGAACCTTCAAGACTGGTCAGAGGTCTTGTGAGAGTAGGAGTTTCTTACTTTTCCTTGGCAGTGTGCTGGGAAGGTGTCAAAACATCCCCAGGGTGATTCTTGTCAGGGAGATTGCACCCAAGATCAGGATCTTCCAGCACACCAATGATTCTCATGCCCCAAGAATGATAACAGAATTAACAGGGTCTTCAGGCCTAAAGGGGGTGGGGCAAATGTGGCCTGTGGGCTGCAGAACCTGGATCCCATGGAGCAGGTACCAAATAATGATGATTCAGTTTCTCGATAGTTGCATGGATGGGGGACTTGGGGTCATATGTAACTCAATTTAAAGGATTCTAAAAATATCTATTTCCCGTGCATCTGAGCTTAAGAACTAAAATTCTTGGTTGCTGCAGATGGATATACTAAGTTTGGATGTAAAACTTTAGGGGCAGGTAAGGGCCATGCCTATGTGACTGGCACAGGACACAGATGGCATTCTGGCAGCAGATTCCATGACTGAAGTTTTCTTTTCCTTTCACACACTGGAATTTTGACACTGGGCTTTTTATGGGAA
Organism: Aplodontia rufa; assembly: GCA_004027875.1. Classification (NCBI taxonomy): domain Eukaryota; kingdom Metazoa; phylum Chordata; class Mammalia; order Rodentia; family Aplodontiidae; genus Aplodontia; species Aplodontia rufa. The sequence goes on along the minus strand of PVKS010026069.1, from coordinate 17,494 downwards.
GTTTTTTTTTTTTGTTTTATTTTGTTCTGCTTATTCTTTAGTAAGGATAACACTTGACATAGCAGTTGATTCAGTTACATTGCATGTGGATTTAGCAAAATGGTAGATTAGTATATGTTTTACTGGTCTTTTTAAAAATTCCTTCTCTGAATTCAAGCAGATGCATGTACATGATCGGCCAGATTGACTAACTCTCCATCTCCTTTGTGAAACATACACTCTGATAGCCAGGGCTCATGGAGAGCTCCAGGATGGTAGGATAGAAGGCTGTTCTTCAGCAGGCCTGCAGTGTGTGGTTTGCTTCTTTCCTGACCTGCTAATTCTATTTGATCGTATTTAAATAATTATACAATTGAACAAATATTACTAAAGCCAGTGGCAAAGACACAAAGAGAGGACATGTTTCCAGTGAAAATAAGCATAATGTTTGAAAAGGCTCAATTAAGAAAAGGCCTGTAAAAAGTGTTGTTGAATTATATCTGAGGGTTGCAGTATAGAATCTCTGAGATTCTTGAGCCAAGATGCTTTGCACTGTCTTTGCATGCTAGTTTCACCAAGGAAACCCAAATGAGATGCAGTACATGTGTGGTTTGCAAAGAAGGGGGACAACACAGCATTTTAATCAGCAAATTCATAATCAAAGAAAAGGCACTGGCCAAAGAAAAGGACTGCTGAATACACATTTTAGATTCCTGTTACAATGTTTGCTTTATGTATTTTTTAAAATTTCTTTAGGAATTGTATTGTACAATCATATATGCATATGTACTAATATTTTCCCCTGATCCTCATCCAGAGTCACCCCGCATCACCCCACATCCTAGTCTCTTCACTCTTCTGTATTTCCCCCCGTAACAGATACATTTTTATTGTTTGGAAGATTCCTCCTTTGAAGAGCTGGACGCGCGCCCTCTACCGGTCGCAAGAAGGAGGTGCCACGGCAGGGATCACGTAGAGACCCCACCCACGGTTGAGTTGCAGAGATTTTTTTTTCCCCTTCAGTCGAAAGTTTGCAGATTTCCGATTCCGGTTACGATGCTGGCTGTGGCAAAATCAACACAACGAGGCGATCTTATGTGTTTTCATCTATTTACGATAAGAATGTTTTATAATTTAGGAACACCTAAGCCTAACACAGGCGAGGAACGTTCATTTTCCCCTTCCATTTTATTTCCTTTCAGTTACTCTCGGAAATATATGAAAACAGATGCTGATTGAAAGGCAACCCCTTTCAAAGGGAGCAGCTGCTCTCGGGTACCGCTACTCAGAATAGCCATGTGGCATAAAAATGATTCGCCCAGGGGAATTTGGGTCTTTTTTTCCCGTGAATGGAAAAAAAAAAGTGTGCAACGGAGGGCTTCTCCCCACCCGCCGGAGTACTTTCTGCAGGTGAAGAACGTCCTTCTCCGGGTGGTCCGATCCTGCAGGAAACGGCGAGATGGCGGCGGGCTCCTCCCACCTCTGCGGCAGCGTCACAATCGACACTGCAGAGCTCTGCGGCAGAGCCGGGAAGTCTTTCTTACCAGGCCGCGGGGCACCACGCTCCGAGGCTGAGCATTGACCCACGGCGCCATCTAGCGTCCGTGGCCGTCAGTACCGGTGGGAGCTGCAAATTCATGCAGAGATTGTGCCTTCAATAAGAGATCTCATTGAAAAGGACAAAGGAAAAATAAATGGAGCATTTATTTGCTTGCTTGGTTCATAAATTTAAAGCTAGAAACTTCGGTTGACAATCACGTGCATTTATCAAACTCTATGTCAGTCACCACCAAGGCTATGAAAAATTTCCACATGACCCAGTCTAATAGGAAAAAATCCATGTAAGAAGTAAAATTTGAATTTCGAGTCAACAATGATGATGAATTTTTTTAGTTTAAGTGTGCTCCACATATGCTAAAATATTTTGAGTATTCTAGCATGGCAGTTTCATTTTTATTAGCGAATTCTGGTGGTCAGTATAGGCTTTGGAAGGGTGGGTGGCAATGCACGAATTGTCTGAAATGTTTTGCTCTTGGTGCTGGTTAGAAAGACTCTTCTGGAGATTAGTCACCTATGTGAAAGGCAGAGTGGTTCTTTGGCATAAGCAAAGGTAAGGGACTGGGAGCCCACAGGACAGTTTTGTGCTGGGGAGCACAGTGCGGAGGAGGGTGAAGGGAAGGTTGTGTGTCATAGAACTGTGCTTCTGCAGTGCTTCACACAAGCTGGATTTTATCCCCGTACACAAAGGAGAGTGAATGAAAGGTTTTAGATAGCAGAGTGACATGACCCAATTTGTTTTAAAAAGACACGCTGCATAGCTGTGTTGAGGATACATTGGAGGAATTGGGAAGCCTGGAGGCAGGAGGAGCTGGAGAAGATTGTGGGAGATCAGGGAGCTCATAAAAGCAGCAGAGTTTGGGTATGAATTGGGGTCTTCTGAATGCAAGATCAGCATGCTTGTCACTGTTAAGGGGCCTCCTCATCTAACTGGATTATGATTCGCATGTGCAACCATTTTAAAAATCAGGAATGGCACACAGTATGCATGCTTTTTCTTCCCTGAAACATTAGCTCCACCCACACTCGGAAATACCGAAAATACTTTGTCCTCCTTTTCTCTCCCTTCCCGCTTTTCATGTGGCTGTCCTCTGTGCCTGCATCTAATTAACTCAGCTCTTTCTCTCACTCAGAGCTCCTTCTACAAACCAGACTGACAGGGCCAAGTGACACAGTGAATTATATTACTCTTACGTATTTGGCCTTGTTTCCCAAATACAAGCCTGACTTTTTATGCCCTTGGAATGAGGGCACCTGGTTATTTTCAAGAGACTCTGATCCAAGGCCCACCCAGATGGCAGGGCATTTTGAGGCTGTCAGGGGCTGCTCATTCTTGGACTTGGTTCACTAAAAGATGGACAGAAGGCCAAGCAGACCTTGGTAACTCTTCCATCCTCCCTCCGTGGTGGGAAGCAGGTGTTGGTTAATAAGCCTGGTGTACGTGTTAGTGGAGGAAGACGAGAGAATGAACCTACTGCTTCTTCTAGAATCATGTTGAGATGTCAAGGTTAAAGCTTTGTAAAAAGAATGGAATTAATTTAACAGAAGGACATAGGGGGAAAAGGCAAGAAGTACAATAATCAGTAATAGCAAATGGACACAGAAGTTTGCAGTAGATAAATGTATATGAAATTACAAAATGCTTAGTTTTGTAATTTTAAAAGAAGTCATTTTAAACACCTGTATCTATTGGGCATTTACCATGTGAATATTCTTCATCATTCCTGGGGCTGCAATAGGAACCCGGCTGGGTAATTAGAGATCTGGTTGCAGGCAGTGTCAGAGGTGAACAGAGAGCCAGGAGGAGTGGTACAGGTGCTCCAGCATTATTTTGGTCCGGAGTCCTGTGAATTTTGAGGTGACAACATATACTCAAGGAGAATGGTGATCTTGTAATATGGTGTTTGTAGCAATTTGAGTATGACTGCACAAGTGCACTTAAATTCAAATTGAACTTGACTCGCAACAATTCTCCCTTCCCCATCTGGAGATGGATTGTTCTAATGGACCCTTGGTGTGCTCCTTCTCATCCTCGATACCACTACACACACTACCATCTCCAGTGGAGGTTGAACAACAATCCGGGAGACCCAGGAGGTGCCTCACAAGAGACCAGACCTCTGATCTTCAGATTCTAAGTTTTCTGCCAATACCCAGATTGCCCATGTCTACGGAGACACTTGAGGTTTTGCGTCCTCATAAAGTTCCCTAGGAAACTTAGCTGAAGAAAAGTACTGGGTGAGTACAGTAGTGGGCGTTTCTTGGAGGTGTCATGGAGAACCAAGTCCTTATGGGCTCTTGCTGCCTTCCTGGGTTCCACTGGGGGTCCTAAATGCCCCATCCTCACCCAGTCTATGGGTTTCACTCCTTTTTCCCCCCTCTTTCCCCTGCATTACTTCTTCAGTGAGCTCAAGACAGGTTAAAGCATTCCAGCAGCTTTTATTTTCTGCTTAGAGAATGGATTGGCAGGAAAGAGAAAGGACCTCATTGACTTCTTGAAATCCAGGGGGGAAGCAGGGCGAAAAAAAATTTTGAGAACTCTATGCAAATTAATGTCTTCATAAATCATCGTGCTACAGGTTATTAATTTATGGGCCCTGCAGAGAGGCAGCAGAGCACCATGGTGATGGAATGCTTAGAATTTTTGCTTTACCCCTTGCTGTCCATGCCAGCCTGCCCCAACTTCCTCGTAAATAAAACTCTGATAATGATAGTACCTATTGTATCTGTCGCTGAGGATCACAGCATGTGTTGCTTCTCTTCCAACAAGACATGAAGGAAACAGAGGATGAGGACTCATGCTGCATGAACCTCGCCGACCTAGTGTTCTCACCTTTGTCTGACTACATGGCCAGTTCTGCCTGCACAGGGGAACTCTGTAGGGATGATGTTCCTACCCATCATTCTCTTTTTTAGTTTCTCTATTATTAGCCTTTATTCAGTTTTTAATGATGTATATTCTGTGTGTTTATTTATTCAATGCCTGCTTTCCTAGCAGATTACATAGCTCTAGAGGGCAGGGATTAAGTGTATTTTATTGACCAAGAACAATGACTTGGTTTTGACTTGTTAATCTATTAAATGAGGATGGCAATACTGCTTTTGTCTACTTCACTGGGCTGTGAAATTAAAAAAAAGATAATACATGGGAAACATCCTTGTAAATCATAAAAATGTGATGCAAATATTAGTTAGGCTTACTGCCATGTCTGTTTGAATGCACATCACAGGCTGAATACTTGTGAGATGACCTCCAGGACAATGAACATTTTGTTAGATGTGATAATTGAGAAGAGTGCTTAGAAAAAGCATTCCATGATAGATCTTCTTGTGTAAAGTCACAGATGCACACCTTGAGCTCTAAAAATATATTCACTTAGTCCCCTCATAGGCTTGAAGTTCTTAAACAGAAGCCCTCAGGGAGTAACCCAGAACTTATGGATTGCATACAATGGGGGAATTTTGACAAGTTGGCTTTCAAGCAAGACGTTTCTGTCCCACTAAGAGGCAAGGGCGACCAGTATGACATCTTGCACTGCTTTCATAGCAGTGAGATTGCAGAGGGAGGCAAGATATTTCCAGAAAATGGCTTAAGCCATCAGCATTGCAGATGCAAATGGGAGGAGGATGAATCTCCTTAAATCCAAGCATCACGTGGATATTTCTAGCAACATTTGGAGAGTTGAGCAACAGGGAGAGTTGAAGCTGGAGGGATGTAGTTGAACTACTATGGCCTCGATAAGAGTCTCCCAAAAGCCCATGTGTTGAAGGTTGGTCTACAGCCTATGGTGCTTTTGGAAGGTGGTGGAACCTTTATGAAGTGCAGCCTATTGGAAGGAAGTTAGGTCACTGGAAGTAAGCACTTGAAGAGAATATGGGGACCCCACATCTCCTTCTTTGCTTCCCGGCTGCCACAAGTGTCTTTTGATACAGACTACCATCATGATGTGCTGCCCAAAACAATGGACTGATCAACCAGGACTGAAACCTCTGAAATTCTGAGCCAAAACAAATCTTCTAAGTTGGTTTATTTCAGATATTTGTTACAATTATGGGAAGCTAACCAATGCATAAACATAGTAGATCTGGAATGGGACTCCTCTGCCTTCAATGCATGAACCAGGAACCAAAAAATTATCCATTGTGATGGTCCATGCGGGGCATGAATCACTGAGGTTGGAACCCAAAGTCCAAGTGGTGATAAGCCAGGAGGATAACAGATACACTTGCCTTCATGAAAGTCATTCTTAGGTTTTGTCCTGTTTCTCAGGGAGGAAGTTAAGCTGTTGACACTGTAACTGCACTGGGTACTCCTTGTTGTTTGATGTGCATGCAATTAAGGCTTAACTGACTGCTTAGTACAGTGCCCGTAGTTTGCATGTTTTATGATGTCTCCTGCTTTTCTAAGGACCCCACACTCCCTTTGGAGGAGAAGCTAGTTTTTCCAAGACCTTCAGCTCAGGCCTGAGGAAGGCATCATTGCTGTGTCCTTACACAGCTGTGATTGTCTTTGTGCTCACACAGGTGAGCAATGATCAAGAATAAGTGGGGTAACAGGACAAGGTAGAACAGGTAATGGGCCAGAGGGAATAGAAATAGGCCCTGGAATTGCACACTGGACCCATAGAAAGACAGAGTTCCATTGCAGATGCAGGTTCTAATAAAGGAACAGAGACCAGGGCTGAGGAATTGGGAAAAGCAAAGGTCACATGTGACCACATCAGAGGGGATGGGATGGTGGCTAACATGTCAGAGGAATGAGAATGAGGAGAAAATATATAAACTTGTATTAAATTTTAAAAACAAATCTTAGTGAGATAAATGAATGATTTCTAGCACAAATGTTTGATCACAGGCCCAGAAAGATTGGAGGTAATTTTACTTTCATCTGCCATGGAACTGACCACAAAAAGGAGCTTTGATCATTCTAGGTTCTATATTAAGCCCACCCATATTCTGTCTAGTTCTTTTTTTTTTTTTTTCCCAATCATGGTCCACCTGGCATGAGGAATGTGTTGGAATGGAGAGCATGTGGGAGCGTCAGAGGGTCAAAAGCTGGCAAATCAGAAACAGCCTTTGGAAATTGGTTGTTGATGGGAAGTGACCAGGCTGTGATGAGGCAGGAAGTGGGGAGACCAAGCTAGTACTCTGCTTGAGGGCCAAGGAGGAAGGAAAGCAGCCCAGAGAGGAGCTGAAGCAGGAAAATCACAGAGGAGAGGTAGAGGGCAAGGAAGGGAAAGTAACACCTCCATTTTGCTCAAGGGCGGACTTACTTAAAAGCCATTGCTGGATCTATCCTGAAGTCCCTGGAGGAAGGCCTTGGCCCTCTCCTAACACCTCATGCTAACTGCGAAGGTATTTCTAGAAGAGTCACAGGAAAGTAAGCAGGGTACTGAAAGGAAAGCCAGTGTGGAAGCCAGTGCCCAGGAGGTGGAGGCGGCTCCTGCTGTGGAGAAGACAGGGAAGCTTTGTGTGTCCACAGCATGAGGAGCTCAGACTTCCCCATCTCTCAGGTCAGCCGCATCCCAGCGACATGCAGGGGCTCCTCTGTTCCACTCTTCTCTTCATGGGGCTGGCACAGGTAAGTCTTTCCTCTTTCCCTTCCAGAGACTCTATCTGTTCTGAGTTCTTCCAGGCTAAAATTAAAAAAAAAAAAAAAAAAGAGGGGGTCGGGTAAATTGCTAGTGGAAACACTTCATGAGAAATAGGGAGCCATTTTTCTCTCCAAATAAAGTTCTGTTTGAGTTCATTAGCTTCATGAGAGAAATGTGAAACTTTTCTCCCTTTCAGGTCAAGGCATTGCAGCCTCCTTTCAATATGTTTGAATAGTCCTTAACTTTTTTGTATTTTATCCAAGTCTAATATCCACTGTGGCCCTGAGACATGGCAGTGCTCACTGCCACGGTGGAATAAACACTGTCCCTTCATGCAGGTTCCAAGCTAGGGCTCAGCTTTCCAGGGTTGCTTGCAAAATGTGCAAAAATCTCTGGAAAAATGGATTTAGGCAACAACTATTTTCAGTTAAGGCTGTCCTTGTTTGAAAGGGGTACTTTGGAACAAGCATTTACATTTTTAAATACTCTTACTTTGTCTTTTTCAATCCATGTACTTCTCACTGCCTTTTTTTTTGAAACAGAATCAGTCCATGGAGACTTTGAAATATTTCAAGCAACAGACCAAAGGGAAGTTTAATTTAATATGAACAATTCATTGCCTTAGTATTTTTTAATGAGATTAAAACCAGGTGACTTATTTTTATATTTTGGAGGTTGCTGGCACAAGAGAGAGTTTTTGAAATTTTCTGGTGATTTAGAAAACATGGAAGTGTCTGAGTTAATAGCTGATTTGGGCAGTAAACAGCAGATGTATGTTAGAAAATAAGGGACGTGAAATTGTTATACTCAATATTGAGGGATTTAAGATGTCAAAGGGATTCTGAGGCAATGTTAGTGGCCTGGGTCCTGCTCATCATCCCCTAAGGGGGACAATTCCCCAGTGGGAGTGAGACCAGGATGTCCCTCTCCTATTCCACTTTGAGAAAAGGCCTGCCATTGTTGACTGAGCTGTTACATGTCCTAAACAGCAAGTATTCCAACATGGATAGATGAGTACAGAATACAAAACAAAAACAAACACAGAAAGTTGTTATGCTCAGGATAGTAAGAAAGTATTCTGTGCTTCATTTTGCTTTTGTGAATTTTTCAGGGGACTGACAATGCCTATCATTTATTGACATCAGCCGTATGCCAAGCACCGTGCTACACATTATACACATCTTTTTTTTTTTTAAAGAGAGGGACAATGAATCAATTTTATTTAGTTTTTCATGTGGCTTTTGTTGCTCTGACACTTCGTGTGTACATGGTGCTAGGATTCAAATCTGCAAGCTTGCATGTGCCAGGCAAGTGCTGTTAACTGCTGAGCCACTGCTCCAGCTCCACTACACCCATCTTAATCATCGCAGCAACCTTACCAGGTGCATATTATCAATCCCATTTCACAAAGTGAGGCTTGAAGATCAAATGATAGGAAGCTATCTAAGTTTACAAAGCTTTGCTAAAGTTCAGTCTGTTTTGGAAACATAACCTTTCTCTTACATCATCCTAATGACTCTTATTGTCTTGAGATTTAGTTTTTGAAAACAAGTGTCTGAAGAGAAAAATATAAAATCATTTATATTCACCCATATATTTGTTTTTGCAGGCTTTATTTCTTCTTGTCCTTCCTTTTCTTTCCTTCCTTCTTCCCTCTCTCCCTTTGTATTGGGTATTGAACCAGGAGCATCTACCTCTGAACTACATTCCCAGCTATGTGTGTATATGGGGTGTGTGTGTGTGCGTGTGTATGTATATATATGTAGTTTTAAACAGGTTCTCTAAAAGTTACCCGCTGGCCTCCAACTTGTGATCCTCCTGCCTCAGTCTCCTCAGTAGCTGGGATGATAAGCTTCAGTCACCATGCATTTCTGAATTACTAGCTATTGTAATTTTACTAGTATTCCTTGTGAGGTAGATCTTCTAGAAACCTCTCAGTTTTTATCTGGAAATGTTCTTTATTTTGCCTCTGTGTATTTTTTTTTTTTCTTAAGAACAGTGAGAGAGAGAATCAATTTTTATTGAGTTCTTCACATGGCTTTTGTTGCTCTGACACAGTGTATGTGGGTACTGGGGTTTGAACCTGTGTACTTGCACATGCCGGGAAAGCGCTGTAACCTCCGAGCCACTGCTCCAGTCCCTTGATATCCATTTTGAAAGATAGTTTCATGGGATATGGAATTCTAGATTGACAGGTTATTTTTTGCTTTTTTCTTTTAGCATTGTCTCTGACCATCTTCTCTACTCTTTCCTCCTCTTCCTTCTTTTGATGAGAAATTAGATCTTGTTCTCATTGTTGATCTCCTGCTTCACTTTTCTCAGGCTACTGTCATGATTTTTTCTCCATCCTTGGATTTCAACAGTGTTACCGCTTGACCTCAGAGATGATATAGAAATGTTTCAAGTGGGGTACAAATCCTCACACTGGACCCATAGTAGAAAGATCAGGACCATGCCCAATGTTTGTATGTTTTGTGAGAACCATGGATACTTTTTGGACCCAGGACCCAAAATGTGACCTATGCAAGTCCCAGCCCAGATGTGGCAGAGTAGCTTGGAAAGTGTATTCCCAAGTGGGCAGTTTTGGGAGTGGATATTTTATTAGGGAGCCACAAGAAGAAAAGTAGAGAAAAAAATCCTGATGTGGGGAGTCTAATAAATAGCAAGGCATAGAAGAGGGTGCGCTGAGAAATAGGCAGGGGCCAGACCAGACTGGGCTTTAGCTACCTCAGAAGTTTGGAATGTACTGTCCGGTCCCAGGCGGCAGGAACCGGATGGCTCTCATTCGGTTCAGTGGGAACGAAGCAGACTCACTGGCCCTGAGTTCTCCAAGCACTTCCTTTCTCCCTTTACCGTGGCTAGAGGCCTCCAAGCGCTTCCTTCTCCGCCTTCTCTCTTTTAGAGGCAAGGCCTTAAAACATATATCCCCTCTCACTAGAGGCTTTTACATCTCCTTCCTCTTCGCTAGAGGCAAGGCTTTTACATTTTCTCTCTCTAGAGTCCCTATTTCTACCGCCGAGGCTTTTCTTGCTCTCTTACTGCCTGCGTGTTAGGTTTTCTGCTTCTCTGTCTCAGCTTCTTCTGCTGCTCTCCTCTGTCTCTGCCGCCCTGCTTCTCTGACTAGTGGCTACGCTTTTTCCCTGCACGCCCGGTATTTATCTGTTACGACAACCAATAGGGACACAGTGCAAACACCTTCAACCAATTGTAACAAATGAGCGGCCAAATAGCTTAGTCCTGCGGTCAGGCTGTCTGCTAATTACAAGCCAGCTGGGCCTCTTAGAGTTGTTTACCACCAATTCTTTTCTCTGGCATCATGTTGGCCTTAGTCTCCAACAATGTACACTGTAGACAGTAGATTTAAAGAGAGGAGTAATATATATGTTCTGTTCCTCCAGCAGTGATGTAAAAAATACACTTGAGAAGTTATTTTTAAGGGAGGATGACCAGATAGGCACAGCACAATAGTGCTTAGTAGCAGTGAACTGGGAGAGGGCGAGCAGATCTAGGGTATGAGAAGAACAAGGGAATAAGCCTCCCGCTGAATGGCTGTGGGAGGTGAGGGTGAGGAACAAGTCCTGGATGACTCCTGCTTCCTGTCTCCAAACTTTGGTGAAGTCTAGGGTGAATGGTAATGAGTTTTGGACTTGAGCTTTTCTTTAGAACATTAGGGTGGAGCTACATGGGTCTAGATCTCAGTGGAGAAGTCTAGGCTAGAAATTTAGTTTTGAGGTTATATAGGAAAGAGACTAAAAGCAAGGAGGTGATGAGATTGCCCAGAGATTGACTGGAGAGAAAAGCAATATATTAAGGTCATGAAATACCAATCAGCCTAGACTGAAATCAAGTTTGGGCTAAGAGGATCCTGCAAGAGGAGAATGGGGAGATTGGGAGGGTCAGATGTAATGAAAGCCAAAGGACAGGAGAGGGATAAGAAAGGAAAGTCAAAAACTTACAGAGTGGGGGTAGGAAGAGGACCAAGGAGCCTCTATGAATATAATGCTGGCCAAGAACTACCAATCTGACATCTGAATCACTGGTGATGCTGGCTGAAACTGCAAAATTGAGAAGTAGGCAAGAAAATGATTTTAGGTCACAAAATATTTTAAGATTCTAGTTTCACTATTTCTACTTTTTTTTTTTGAGAGAGAATCAATTTATTTTTTTCATCTGGCTTTGTTTCTCGGACACTTAGTTGTGTTATGTGGTGCTGGGCTTTGAACCTGGGTCCTCAAGCATGCCAGGCAAGTGCTCCAACCTCTGAGCCACCACTCCAGCCCCCACTCTCTTCACTTTTGTGTTCCTTACTTATCCCTCGATCCTTCTCCAAAAGCCCAGTGTTGCCCCAGCCTCCTCATCAAAATCCTTTCTCACAGTGTGTGTTTGGCTTTTGAAGGGTAGATAACGTGTTACTCTTTTCTGGGGCACATCTGCTTTACTAGGGATGAGGAAAAAAAAGCTGAGAATATAAGGACGGAGTTTCACACTGATACTGCCAAGTATAGCATTTTTGAGGTTTAGGTCTCTGGATGAATCTGCCTGCCCCCAGTTCCAGCAAGTAAACATTGAGATTTAATTAGGTGAACTACTTGCCAGGCACTGGGCTGGATGCCAGCAGCACACCCACAAATGTACTGCAAGTGCTTGAGGTTGGGTAGCTTGCTCTATGGCTAGCGGAGGAGATGGGCACTCACATGGATAATTTCAGTTCAAAGATATTTATAAGGTGGGGAAGTTATAAAAGCTTTTCTGGGAAAGGTGGTACCTAAATAGAGCCTTGAAGGATAACTTAGGTGAAGAAAAAGTGAGGTATAGTGAAGAATGTTCCAGGCAGGAGGAATGGCCTCAGATACGTAGGGAATTTCAGGCCCTTTGACTTTCTGGACACTAAGGAATAGAAAGAGGGCAATGAATGTGCTAAGGAGATTTCAATTTTCCAGTAAGTCAGTGACTTTTGGGAGTGAAAGATAGGGAGAAATACAAGATTCCAGCCTTGGGGATCTGCGTTCATTAAAATGGGAATTGCTAGCTAGCCGCAGGGCACTCTGTTCGGAAGAGGGAAAATGATTGGTGTTTGTAGCACATCAAAGTGGTTATATCCAGGAGCAGTTAATGAGTTATAAGCTTAAGAGGTCTTGGCTGGGGAAGGAGATTCAGCAATTTGTTTGGTATCAAAGCTGGTTTCCAGTGGGACCTACACTAGAAAAGGAAGGTTGAGAGCAGGCTGGGAACATGCCTGCCTAGTTTAAATCCCTCATCTACCACTTACTTGGCATGTAACCTAGGACAGGTTAAATAAGCTGATCTTCAGTGTCCTCATTTATAAACTGGTACATATAGTTCCTATTGCTATTATAACAAATTGCTACAAATTAAGTGGCTGAAAACCACACAAATTTATTGTCTCATAGTTCTGGATATCTGAAGTGTTAGGGTTATAGTCAAGTGTAGGCAGGATTGCCTTCCTTCTGGAGGCTCCCAGGGGGAATTTATTCCTCACATTTTCCAGCATTTAAAGGTTGCCTGCCTTCCTTGGCTCACAACCTCCTTTCAAGAACAACATGACTCGAACCTCTGTCATCACATCTCTGATTTGTCTTCATTTTGGGCGGACCTGGTTTACTTGTGATTACATCAGACCCACCTGGGTAAATCCAGGATGATATTCTGAGGATGAATTTGATCACATTTGCAAAATACCCTTTGCTAACAAGCAAGGTAGCATATTAACAGGTTCCAGGGACTAGAATGTGGGCATCTTTGAGAGGACAGCTATTTGCCTGTCACATGGGATAATAATTACTGCCTACTGTTGCTATGAAGGCTAAATGAAGGTAACAAAGTCCCTGACACGATGCATCATGATCTTACATTTAATAAACATTTTTCTTTTTTGGAAGTCAGCTAGAAGCAAAGACCTTTTGCTCATATGCTTGATGGAGGAATCAGAAAATAAACAAGCTAAGTTACAAAGGGGTAATGAGGCAGGTGGTAAGAACTGTTTGTGGAAAGGGTTGGGGTAGGGTGCTCTTTCATAAAGGTGGGTCAGAGGGCTGCACTGAGAAATTTGAGCAGACCTAAATAAAGGGAAAGCGTGGGCCATGGAGATCTCTAGAGGTAGTGTATACAAGTATTTAAAGAGCAAGGAAGCCACTGTGGCTGGAGCAAAGTGGTAAAGGGGTGAGTGGGAGTGGGTGAAAGATGATATGGAGTGGGGACCACATGGTGTAGTGCCTTGGAAAGCAGTTTGGGAATCTATGCCCTGGAGTGAACTGCATATTTTAAAAGATTCATTCTGAATGCTGAGTGAACAAAGAAAGTAAGGTGAACCTTTGGAAGCTCTTATCAAGTAAAAAAATAATGGTGGCTTGGATCAAATTGAGAACAGAGGGAAAATTTTGGTCTGGGGAAGTTATTTTAAGGGTGTGACCAGCAGGATTTATCAATGAGATTGGGATAATCTAACTTCAAGGTGCTTTGGAAAAAAGGGAAATGGGCATTTGCTCAAATAGGGAAGAGGGTAGAAAAGTAAATGGAGGGGGAAATTGGGAATTTGGTTTTGGTCATGTTAAGTTTGCTTTCTTATTAAACACCTAAGTGGAGATGTTCAATAGGCTGCTTGAGTCTGAGTTCAGAACATAAGTCTCGATGGGAGATGAGATACTGTGAGAGAAGGTACTTTAGAGCTCTTAACCCAGGGGATTCCAGTGTTCAGAGAACAGGAGGATGAGTGGCAAAGGACATTGAGAAAGACAGTGAGAAAGGAGAAATAAGTAAGCAAAATCTTGGAAGCCAAGTGAAGTATAGTTCTAGGAGAGAGTGACTGTGTCAAATACTATAACTCCTGACATTGTATTGTACCTATTTTGGGGAAATCGATTTCTACAAAATCTCTAAAATTAGTATGAGGAATCATTTCTAACATTGCCTTTATTATCAAATAAAGTTCTGCTGCAGGGCACAGGGCACTGGGTCATTAGAGACAACTGAAGGAGGGCTCAGAGAAGCGTCAGAAGTGCATCAGCGTAAACAGTTTTGTCACTGGCCCTGCAAATGTCCTCATCAGAAGCCCCGTTGCCCTCCTGGAGTGAGTTTGGTGAGGGATGGCTGTGGATGCTGCAAAATCTGTGCCAAGCAACGAGGGGACATCTGCAATGAAGCTGATCTCTGCGACCCACACAAAGGACTGTATTGTGACTACTCAGCAGATAGGCCTAGGTACGAGACTGGAGTGTGTGCATGTAAGTGTCCTTTTCTGGACCTGCTAGAAAAGGCTGACTCTAGACAGATTTTATTCCCTTCAATTGTTAAAGTGGGTTTTAGTTGGACTGGCTCCATTGTATTGGACACCACGGGAAATTAGCAGATACCTGCATATGTTCAGAAACATGCTATTTACATTGTTTTGAAGTTCGTCTTGCAGTTCATCTCAGGCAATTGCTTTTAATGATAGAAAACAGGAGAAATTATGTATATAGAGTCTGAGTTCTTGACATGCCACAAACCAATGGCTTTTGTTAATACTGTCAAAAACTCTGAATTCAGCCTTTTCTGTAACTAAAAAAAATAAGCCTGCTAAAAATATATGTATGTAAAAAATAAGGCTATATATCAAGAACTCAGACATATTGCTTTAATCTCAGCCTTTCCAAGGATAGCCATCAACTTCTTGAAATTTCTACTGCAGATTTGAAAAAAAAAGAAGGTAGTGTCATCCCCAAACCATAACTTGACCCTCAACTTTTTAGGTTGAAACTTTGACATCTGATTCTGATCTTCTATGCTTACAACACCATGGCAATGATTCAGAATGCCAAGTAATTTAAGACAAAGAAAAAAATAAAATTCCTAAGGAGAGAAAAATATGTCAGCAGGAGAATTAGTCACTCTATAAAGAAGTTTAAGCAGGAAGGCAATTTGGTGCCAGAAATTCAATCATGGGCATGGAATGAGAGCCCATCTTTGGGGTCAGACTGACTGTGAAGAGACCATCAAGTCTGATAAACTGATACCTCTGTAAGTACTATATTGTATTAAGAATGAGAGGAATGGATTCCAATCCTGGTTGTTCTAACAGAGTGACACTCAATCATGCTGATTAATCTCTTAGTTACATCACATGTATTTCATATCATGTGGAGCTGGGTGGGAAGATGAAATTAAAGACATAAAACCTAAAGCAGCTAGCACAGTATCTGGTATGCAGTAGGGTCTCAAAATGTTTATTATTTACAGATGAAAACAGGACCTATCAAAGACTTTGACATTCAGAATACTCCTTTCTCCCAAACTGGGCAGGTTATTTCACAAATTAACACACTTAGTGAGCATCCACTATTGAGCCAGGCACCAAGGCCAGTAAGAGGGAATAAAAAAGATGTAAAAAGAGATGTGGCCCTCCCCATGCAGAACCAAAGTTTATTGTGTCAGATTTTTCTGTGAGTAATGTCACCCAAAATATGATGAGTTTAGCAGTAGCCATGAGGATGGGGATGGGAATAATGTATAACTGGAGATCATTAATTATTGTTCAGGGGTCAAATATAGCTCTTAACTTACTTTTGTAAATTATGTTTTACTGGGACACAGGTCATTCGTTCATATACAGTCTGTAGTTGCTTTACAATGGCAGAGTAGTACAGAGACCATATGGCCTGCAAAGGCTAAGATATTTATTGTTTGGTCCTTTACAGAAAATTTCCTGCTTTCTGCTCTAAAAACAGTGATTTTAAAACTTTTTGGTTTGGGGATCTTTTACTGTCTTAGAAATTAATAAAGGAACTTAAAAAACTAATCATTCATGTAAACATAACAAATCTGTCACAATAGAAATAATACTTTTATGAAAAAGATTATTTTCAACAGAAAAATTTAGTGAAGAGATGCATAGTTTTGCATTTTTTCAAATGTCTCTTATGTCTAGCTTAATAGAAAATAGCTAGATTTTTACATCTGTTTCTGCCAAGCTACTGCTGTTTTTCTGTTTGAAAAACCTGAAGAAAATATGGCTTTGCACAGATATATAATCAGAAAAGGAAGGAATATTTTAACAAACACTTCAGATAATTATGAATATACTTTAAAATATATTAAAATGTGACAAGTTCCTTTAAAATTAGCTCCATCAAGGAATATGAAACCACATTAATGAATTTTCAACTTGGTAATATTAAAATATCCAAGACCCACTTGGTCTTTTACTCATGCATAAATCTGTCATTCCTTGCATTGTCTTAGGTATTACTGTATTATGTAGTTGTTCAAACTAAATCTCATTAACATATTTAAAAATTCCATTGATATGCTCATCAGAAAAGTCTACAAGTAGTAAAATAAAGAGCTCTGTGGTAGAGATTTTTGCAAAATTCAATTTTTTGTTTAAAAGCTTGAATTCTATAGTTGCAGCAAACGCTGCCAGTTGTTTTCCTTGAAGTGACAAGATCATTCTACTTTCAAGAAGATGTCTCCAAAATATCCAAGTCTGAATAACAATAGTTTATCTGTTACTTATTTCTTCAAGTAAAATTCCCACTAAAAAATTAGCTAGCTTGGCTTACGAATTTAACAACAGAATGTGTGCTTTTCCTTAAGACAGCCATTGTACTTTGGTATACAGAACGTTGCACATGAGCTTCTTGTTTTTGTCATGCAGAATATTAGACATGTATTCTATGGTTAGGATTTACTAAAATTAATACTTTTACCATCCGGGACATTCTTAGGTAAAACTAGGTTCCCCCCCCTTCTTTCTAAGCACAAGTGTATGGCAAAGAAGAATATGATTACATCACAGTTTAAATGATGCTAAGGCACAAGAAGTTTTAGCCACCATTGCTTCTATATGCCCAGTAAAAAATAAAACAATGAAAAAAAGCCTATCAGTAATACTATCGCAGTATTTTGAAGTCTCTTGACTTCATAGATTCCCTGAAAACATCTCAGGTACTGCAAAGGGGTTGGTGGAGTACACTTGGAGACCTGTTGATCTAGAAGGTTAGGTGGCCATACAGTAGTTAAGTAAATTATTATTTCTTCAGACATTCACTTATCCTAACTTAAAAATATATTCTAGCCTACTGTTGGATGTCTGGGGAAATTTCCATTTCACTTGGCATCAATCTCTCTTCCTAATTTATTATCGTCTCACTGCTTATTATATTTTTTTTAGAGAGAGAGGGATAGAGAGAATCAGTTTTATTTAGTTTTTCATGTGACTTCTGTTGCTCCAACACTTTGTTGTGTACGTGGTGCTGGGGTTTGAACTTGAGTCCTGGTGCATGCTAGGCAAGTGCTGTAACTGCCGAGCTACTGCTCCAAACTCCTCCACCCCCCCCTTTTTTTTTTTTAAAGAGAGAGGACAGAGA
>PVKS010026068.1:0-29084 GCA_004027875.1 Aplodontia rufa | reverse complement strand
GAGACAGAGAGAATCAATTTTTATTGAGTTTTTCACACGGCTTTCATTGCTCTGACACTTAGTTGTGTACATGGGTGCTGGGGTTTGAACCCGTGTACTTGAGCATGCTGGGCAAGCGCCATAACCACCGAGCCACCACTCCAGCCCCTGGTACTTTCTTGATAACATGCTTTGATACATTTTAGATGTTTACATGTCACCATCGACTCTGCAAATTCTCTCAGTACTAACTAGCCATCACAGAGTAATCATGAAAGGAAGCAACAAACCATCGAAATTTTACTGATACATTTTACAAACTCTTCAATGGATAAGAAGTCTCAGAAAAAAATGTGGACATTGCTTATCAGCTTGTTTACTATGTCCATGAAGAGCCTAGTTTTGGGGGGCTGGAGTGGTGGCTCAGTGGTTACGGCACTTGCCTGGCATGCACAATTTCATGGGTTCGAACCCCAGCACCATTTACACAATGAAGTCTCTGAGCAACAAAAGCCATGTGAAAAAACTAAATAAAGTTGATTTTTTTTCTTTAAAAAAAAAATCCTAGTTTTGTTCCTGCCTCTAAAGCCCTACTCTGGTGATAGTATTCCAATATCAGAATAGGAAGGGTTTTTTAAACTTGTACCAGATCTGTTGTTCAGCCTACTGGCTGCCTCTCTTCGTATGCTTTCTCTTACTCCAAGAAATACTTGCAACAAAGCAACTTCTAAACAGGAAAGGTTCATTTTGCTTGTGGTTTTAGATGTTTCGGTGCATGTTTACTTAGTCCTGTTGACTTTGGGACCGTAGTACATATTGGCAGAGGCACGTGGTGGAGCAAAGTTAGGGTGGCCAAGAAGTGAACAGAGGAAAAGGAGGGGCTGGGATCCCAGTATCCCCCTCCATGGCATGACCCAATGACCCAACTTCCTCCCACTGGACCCCACCTCTTAAAGGATCCACCACCTCTCAATAGTGCCACAGGCTGGCTTCGAAGTCTTCAACACAAGGACCTTGGGGGACATTCAAGATTCAAATTATAGCAGTTCCCATGCTAGCCTCAGGGAACCAATGAAAAGAGAAAAAAATATTTTTTGATGTGTTTAAATCATAATTAAACACATCAAGGTAGGGGGTGTCCTCCCACCTTGACCTGACTTTTGTTTTCAGGTTTAATTCCTGCATTAAATCGAATATTTTTTCTTTCCTTATTCAAGCACTTCCCATAGTAGTCACTAAACTTATAAAGCTAATACCGATTAAAAAGATACATTACTAGCAGGAGAACTCAGAAAAGTCATTTTCTGTTGACTTCCGCCCTTAAATAACAAAATGTTTGTAAACCACATTACTATCTTAATTCTGTTGACTAAGAATAAAATCAAACTAATCAAGAACAAAGAAAATTATATTTATTTAGGGCTGAGTAGAATTGTAATCCTGGCAAACATAGACTAAAGAGGTCTTGAAAATGTGCTCTAAGGTTTATAAAATAGCTAGGGTGTTTATTTTAATCCACAAGAGGGTTGGAAATTACCTTACTTATCAGTAAGCAATTGTAGTTAGTGGTAGGAGAGGTTAAGCTGTCTTGTAAGAAAGGCCTAAGTCTCTGGGTGGTTTGGGCAAAGTGTTCTGTTGTGTAGAAGGCCACAAGTCTCAAAAGTCAGCTTGCACTGGGGTGGGCACGTCGGCAGCCCAGCCCAAAGGTTCAGCTGAAGATGCATCTGAGAACTGACTAAGAATGAACTTAGGACTCCATCAAGTGCCCTCAACCAATTCGACTCCATCTTTTTTCCTTTTTTCCAATTCACACAAGGAAAAACTTCAATGGGCTTTCTCCAGGCTATAAATATTGCAATAATTACTCCATGCAATGACGTCTTGTATTATATCCTCAAATATATCATAGGTATTTTCAGAACATCCAAGAGGAAAAAAGACCAAAATCTATGTTGGAACTGTGGGAAATAAATCCTTGGGTATAATTTGCCTTTAGGGGGTTGTATAGCCAACTGATCCAGAGATCAGCAAGAAACTTGGGCTGTAGAATTCTCCAATCTTGTAACCCTGCCCTGCCTCACTAAAATCACTAGACCACAAGAAGTTCTCTTAAACAGAATTATCTTGCCGGTCAAAGTCAAATTAGATTGTTTTCTGAAATGACCCAGTTGCTGGGTGGGTAGGGAAGGTAGTAGGGCAGGTGGGAGCCATTGGCTGGAATATTATGGGTGGCTTAGGATTTTCTGCATTATGGGGATGGTATGAGGCTTGTTCTCTGGTAGGTAAATTCCCTCACCTCTTGGGCTGACGCTGAAAGCCATTCAACTTTTTCAACACTCCATGTGATGTCATGTTAATGTGTTTAATTAGCATGGAAATTCTGCTTAAATCTATACCCACCTAATTCCTGGTTTCTGTGGCAGATTTAGACAGTGATTGAAAAAAAATAAAAGCAGAGACAAACTTTATGGAACAGATGTCCTGAAAAAAAAGGCACAACCTAACATTCTAGGCCTAACAATCTAATCTTCTCCCATTAGTATTGCCTTCTGTGTTGATTTTCAGCACCTTCAGAGCATGACCCTGTAGTCAGAAATATTTTATATTGTGACCCACTGCACACATATACAAATACACATACACATATGTATACACATGCATGCAACTGCACACACACAAATATATGAAACAAAAAGTTTACAAAGCAGTGTTCACCTCACAGCATGCCGCACCCTCTGATATTTTTCCTCTATTTTATTCTAATTTTTAGAAAATTGTGATGGGGGACTGGAGTGGTGGCTCAGCAGTTACAGCGCTTACATGGTGCAGCATGTGCAAGGACCCAGGTTTGAACCCCAGCACCACGTACACAACCAAGTGTCCAAGCAACAAAAGCCACATGAAAAACTAAGTAAAATTGAATCTATCTCTCTCTCTCTATCTCTCTCTCTCTCTCTGTGTCCTTTTTCTTAAAAAAAAAAATTGTGATTGGGAAACCCCAAACTGGTTGCAAAGTCCACTCATAGACTTCAGAGTTTGAAAATCCGTAGGCTACGCTCACCAGGGCAAGATATACGAGTGCCCCACTTTTCTTGGTTCATTCCTCATTTTCTATCTTGAACTATGACTTCATTGATTTCCACATCTTTTCTGAGAGGCTATGGTTCAGAACATAGAGTCTGCTCACATGTGTCTAATGAAGTTCCCCCCAAACTCTTGAGCTTGTGATTTAAAGACACTGAAGAGCAGAAATGAACACAGGCCAGGCAGGATCAGAAGCAGATGCCCCTCCCTAGGCTGCCAATAATGCTACACAAGACAGAGTTTTGCAGGATCTGGGAGGCCTGGTTTGTGCCAACCAACCATGGCCCTTTCATGCTTGGAGCTTACATATTTTTAGGGACTATTTACATGAACTGTTCTGGTGCTTAGTGCTTACGATTAAGGGAACATTTACAAGCATACGACTTTCCAGGGTCTTGACTCAGGCTCAAATCTGGCGAGACTTGTCCTACCTGGGGGACAAACTGGGTCAGATGGAGGAAGTCATGGGCATGCCCTGGGGTCCACCTCCTTGGTCTGTCAAGCACACGTCTCCAAAACTTCTCATCTATAAAGCAAGATTCATTTTGAAATTAGGTTAGAAATGTACATAAAATATTCCTTAGCATATATGCAAAAAATCCACCTCTTTTTAAGGAGTGGATATGAAAGTGCTTTGGCACTGTGCAGAATTAAGTGTGTGTGATTCCAGCTCCATTGGTTACCAAGTCTCTTCCATTCCCAGAGCACTGAATATATCAATGATGTACCACCTCCACTGCATGAATCTTCATTTTCTAGCAACCACACACAACCAGCTTCCAGTACTCATTTTACCAGCCTAAGACAACAGGTTGGTGTCTGCAATTTGTGTGTGTAAGTGATGCCCACAGTTAAGTGGTATCACCTGCAGAAGCCAGGCGGTATTGTTTAATGTTACGGGCCCTGTCACTTTACCATAATGGTCCACTTTTGCGTTTCTTAGGATACCGTAAAGCCAAGGGTTCCCTCGAGGTAGCTAACAGCACAAGAAACTGACTCAGTTTACTTCCTCGAGTCATGTGCACCCAGGGATGGGAGAGTGAATTGGTCTCTCTCCTAGTCATGCAAAAGGAGTCAGAGATGTATCTGCTCCTGAGCAAAGTGCAGATGGCATTTGTGCAGAGATTTCTGTCAACTAATGGCCCCAAACTTGTTTTAACTTCACAGAATCAAAGACATGCTTGATAATTATACACATGAAAAAATCAAGGTGCTTTTGAGACATTGGGGATCTAGAATTAGGTGAGTAATTTAAGTGAATTAATATGACAATCTCCAGGTGAGAGTTTAAAGGAATGTGTTAATTGGTGTTCTCCAGAGAAACACACACACACACAACAATTTCTCTCTCCTTTCCTCCCTCCCTCTCTCTCTGTCTCTCTCTCTCTCTCTCTCTCTCTCTCACACACACACACAGAGCACAAAATTTTTTTTAAGGAATTTGCTCATGTGGCTATGAGTACAAAATCTTCAGGGAAGGTTGGTAGGCTGGAGACCCAGTTGAAAAGCCACTGTTAGG
Source organism: Aplodontia rufa (assembly GCA_004027875.1). Taxonomy (NCBI): domain Eukaryota; kingdom Metazoa; phylum Chordata; class Mammalia; order Rodentia; family Aplodontiidae; genus Aplodontia; species Aplodontia rufa. The sequence goes on along the minus strand of PVKS010026068.1, from coordinate 24,502 downwards.
GGCTGGAGCGGTGGCTCGGCAGTTATGGCACTTGCCCAGCATGGGCAAATACATGGATTCAAACCCCAGCATCACGTATACAACTAAGTGTCAGAGCAACGAACGCCATGTGAAAAACTCAATAAAAAACGATTCTGTCTCTTTCTCTCTCACTCTCCTTCTCTCTTAAAAAATAAAAAAGCCATTGATATAATTCCAGTCCAAAGGCTGTCTGATGCAGAATTTCTTTCTCAAGGGAGCTCATTCTTTTTGTTCTATTCAGGCTTTCAAGGGACAGATGAGGCCTAGCCACCAGAGGAAGGGCAAACTTCTTTACTCAAAGTCCATCAATTGAAATATCAATCTCATTCAAACTGCTAAAGGTTGAATCTTGAATGTCCTCTAAAGACCCATATGTTAAAAGCTCAGTTGCCAATCTGTGGCCCTTAACTCTCCGTCTCTTTGCTTCCTGTCATGAAGTGAACAGACTTCTTCCACCATATGCTCCTGCCATAATATACTATGTCTCCACAGGCACAAAGCAACAGGGTCAAATGACCACGGACTGAAACCTCTGATTTAGAGCCAAAAATAATCTTCTTCCTTTTAAATTTATTATCTCAGGTATTTTGTCATAGTGATGGAAGCCAACTAACACAAACACCCTCACAGAAACATCCAGAATAACATCTGATCAAATATATGGGCATGGTGGCTTAGACAAGCTGGCACATAAAATTAACCATCACAAGTCCAACCCTTGTCTGCCTGGCACCCATATACATCTCCTTAAACCATATTTAACTTCCCGATAAAGACAATAACAAGGTCATACTTTACACTAACACAATGCAATTATCCAGCCTACAACCAAAAATACACTCTTTCCCAAAAGAGGATACAAAGTCCTTGGGTAGTATTTACTGTCTCTCCATGATAACCTACTAACTTAAATACTATGATGAAAACCTTATAGTACTTCAATACTATACTATAAAGTCAATATGTCTTCTGGTATGTGATAAGATGATGAGAGGGAATAAAACAAATATATTTAAGTTAAACACACAAACATATTCATAACAAAATAAGAAATACTAATGACAATTATAGTCCTGGTTTCTGTAACTGGTCATATGGTCGTAGCTGATATTTATAACAACTGTCTTCATATTTTTGTATTACATTTTCCCTAAGCAAACACCTCAATTGGTCATGGGATCACTGGCAGAGTGATCCAAATCTTCATTCCTGAGAAGTCTAGGTCATTCATATTCCTGTCCAAGCTGGATTGTTGTAGTTTTCCATTAACCTTGATCACAGGGCAAAGTAATACTGAGAGATGCCCTATGATCTCCTTTATTCCAGACATACTCTTCCTCACCTCCATTGTGGAATAGTAGACTAAGTACCCATTGGTAGACAGGATCAAACTCCCCTGTCAGGAAGTAGCTCCCTTCTATTGTTCTTGATTCAAAGGTATGAGGAGCCCAAAGTATCTTGTTAGTAGTCTTAACTTCTAATTCTAAGGAATCATTGTTGCGTCTCCTGGTGGAAGCATCTTCCCTCTGCAACCAGGACCTCTAAGATAACAGAGCATAAGGTTTCAGGAATAAGAAGCTGAAATAATGCTAGAGGATCGCTCCGGTTAATGGTGATTGATGCCACTCCCATTTCCATTCTTTTATACCTGGACCCATGAATTCTATCAATGGGGAAAATAAAGCACCCTATATTGATTTGGTACTGACTCAGAGCATATACAGTCTCCTAGAGAACCTTGATCTAGCCCTGCAAGATATGGCCTCGCGGTAGAATAGTAACCGTATCTTCAAAAGTAAACTACACTGTTCTATCAAGCTAGCTCCTTCAGAAAGGTGAGGAACGTGGAAAGATCAATGAATGCCATGATCAGGGGCTCATCATCACACTTCATCTACTGAGAAGCGAAGGAAATGCTTAGTCAGAAGCAATGCTGAGTAGAATACCATGATGGTGGATAAGGCATTGTGAAACATCTGTAGATGGTAGTTTTGGTAGACGCTCTGCATCCAGGGAAGACAAATCAATATCCAGGGAATTGTCTGTTCCAATAAGTACAAAACACTGCTGTTTCCATGCTGGATGAAGTCTAATGTAATCCACCTGCCATCAGGTAATTGGCTGATCACCATGGAAAATGGTGCCATATTGGTGGGGGGGTAAGGGAACTCAGTGTTAGTCTCCATTATTGGTAGATTAGACACTAAGCAGCGGCCATAGCCAGGTTGGCCTTGGTGAGTAGAATTTCATGTTTCTGAGCCTATGCATCACCTCCACCCCTGTCACCATGGCCACTTTATTCGTGAGACCGTTGGGTGATGACACAGGTGGTTGGGGAAAGAGGCTGACTATATCCACAGAATGTCATCTTAACCACTTGATTATTAAACTTCTCCTCTGCTGAGATCATCCTTTGATAAGATTCATGGGGGACACCCATATCTTCATGTTTTTTTTTTCCATTCAGAGAGTTCTGTCCACACCCCTCTTCCCCATACTTCCTTGTCCCCAATATGTCAATCATGCTCTTTCCACATCACTGATCATCCAATCAAACCTCTGGCCATAGCCTGGGAGTGGATAAATAATTGAACGTCTGGTCATATCTCCTTTCATGCAAGAGAACAACAGGTACCCTATTTAATGGGAGCCATCATATGGACTTCCCTGGAGCATTACTAGAGTATCTGCCAAAGGATTGAATTATGTATCAGATCACCATATAATTAGCTATGTTGAGGTCTTTGGTATTCTAACAATTCAGAAGTAATTATCAAGCCACATGTCAATGTGAACCTAGAACACTAAATTCCTCCTTAAAAATAGTATTACTATAACATATACTGGTGGGATTTCAAATCAACAGAACCAACAGCCATATCTAAAACCACATATAAATAAAAGTAAAAAACGTATAGAAAGGGGCTGGAGCAGTGGCTCGGTGGTTACGGTGCTTGCCTGGCATGCCCAAGTATGCAGGTTCAAACCTCAGCGCCCACGTACACAACTAAGTGTCAGAGCAACGAAAGCCATGTGAAAAACTCAATAAAAATTGATTCTGTCTCTCTCTCTCTCTCTGCCCTTCTCTCTTAAAAAAACAAAACAAAAAAACCCACATACAGAGTTTTGCTGAATTTTGTTAGATTTAAAAAACTCCAGGATAAAAAAAACCCAAAAAAACAACTCCAGGATGGAAATATGGGAAGAACTAGAAAACAAGGGTATTAATTACATAACATGGCTCACATTTGTTTTTTAAAAAATAATGTTTGATTAACAACCTGTCATGTACAATAGGTTATATATGTGGATGGGGGGAGTCAAACTTTTACAAATGGATAATCAATATAACAGAAAATCAACAGAAGTCCCTTCTCACAAAATTTAGGAACAAAGTGTAAAAACGATCAAAGTAAAAAAACTGACATTTTAACTTGTAACTTAGAATTGATACCTCACCTACTTGATGGAAGTCCTCCAGGGGAATATGTAGCACTTGATGTAACTTAAAACATTAAAAGTCCTACTAAGGAAAGTCAGATAACTTTAAATGAAAAGAATCACGTAAGGGAGAAGATAAATTCATTGTTCCGGGGACTTTGGATCACAGGGATTTTTACTTATATTTCTAATCCAAGGACCCTAGTTACTAAATATTCCCTTGCCTCTTACAAATGTTCCCATTCTCCTTCTTAAGTTCCTCATTATTAGCAATCCTTCCTTTCTTTGTTCTACATATTTCCCCTGTAGGACTTTCCATCGCGCCCATGAATTTATTACCAGCTGTTCACGGTTACCTCCCAAATTGATTGCCTACACTTGCCTACATCTCAAACTGGATGTTTCACAGTTCCTCTAGTTCAGTAATGCCAAGTTCAAATTCATTATGGCCCTCTACATCCCCCTTCCAGTCTTTATTTACATCTTGGATGTCACCACCCATCCACCCAGTTGCCCAAGGCACTCTGAATCATACTTCCATCATCTGCATATATAATTGGTCACCAGGTTTTATCGTAATATCACTGAAATAAATCTAATCCTCCTCCACACTCTTACGCATTTCTCTAACTCATATACTCACCCTCTTTCCTGGAATATTACTAAACCATCCTAATTGGCTTCCATAGTTCCAGGCCTCACCTACCTAACTTCCTCCAATCTTATCACTACTCCACGGGGATGTCTAAAAACCAAATAAACAAAACCCAAAAACAGATCTGATCACCTTATTCCCTGGTCAGTACTCTTCAACAAATCTCAACTAACAGGATGACAATCTCCTTAATGTGATATATAATGTCCTTCATTAAAGAATGAGCTATTCCTCCTAAGCAAAATTTTAAGAGAATTATGCCTTGTCTACAAGAATAATGAAAATAATTGTATTTGCGTTGTTGATAATATTTCTAATTTATGTGAATTGTGTCTTTTCAACAGATCACTCTAGACGTAACATCACCTCAGATGGCCATGGTCACCATTACGGATCTGATTCCTGGGCTGTGTTGTCACAGGCCGAGGCCATCAGGGATTTCTAAGGTATGCTGGGCTGCTTTCCTCTTCACCCAAGCCCCAGCATTGCAGTTGGCAAAATTAGCTTCATCATTTCTTTTTCTGTGCTCAGCCTGTTAAAGTCTATCGACTTCTTGCGCCATCTATTCTTCTATCCAGTGTACTCTGTTAGTACAATTGCTTGTGAAACCAATCATCTTAGCTTTACATATAATTCTAAATCAGTGGGTTCCAAACTAAGAACTGAGGAGCCAACCCTTTTCCTCTGAATTAAAGTTCATGAGCTTTCTGGCTGCTTTTTTCCTCACTCTGATTACTCTTCCACTTACCCATGTGTATGACTGTGTTCTTCAGGGTTTCGCTGATTGACGTAGTTTGAGTGACGATGATCTATTTTACTTAGTGGTTTAGTGAACTGACTTAGGAATTCATCTGGCTGTTCAGAAAACAACAAGGAATAGAACTGCAGAAGCTCCAATCCTTGTTGTTTCCCTCTTAATCCATGTATCTCATGAAGAAATTCTCAAACAAACTTGAAGGCCACTGCTCTAGTGACCCAAGAGGCCCCAATCCATGTGGAGCCACTGCAGTTGATACACGGTCATTCCAATATGGATAGACCCCATCGATCCAAATTCCATGAGGATTGCTCCTGATCCAAGGGATACAGAATGGGTCCATGCTAGGGATTATATAAAGAAATAAAAATACCCCTTAAAAAAGCTAAATGAGAACGAAGAGGTTGTTGGCAGAAATACCCAAGAACATATATCCAGCATTTAGCTCATTAGGTTTTTCATCATGGATACTGATATTTTCCCCCAAGGAAAAGGAACAAGAAGGAGGATTTCTTTGACAGTGTTGTCATTGTAGGAAAAGGAAAGGACCACTCATTTTTAAGGCATTAATCAAGTAGTCTATGTGTTGCTCTGATGTATGCATATGCATGTCCGTGACCCGTACCTCCTAAGCATGCTGTTGCTCCCAGCATTGTGCTCTAAATGTAAGACATGCTAAATATTTTTTTCTGAACTATTTCTCAAAATGCCTAAGTTATATCTGATCAAATGAACCATTTAATGTGAAACGTCATCGTCTCTTACAGAATAAGCAGAAGCTTGGGCTATTTGCCTGGGGAATGAAGTATATATCAGGATTGCTGGGAAAAGACTGACGCCCTTTGTGAAGCCTTTGCATGCCCACGGATTTGGGGTTCAGAATTGACTCAGAAAGTATCAGCCCACCTCCTAAGTCTCAGGTGTCTACGCATTTTCTAAATTGTGGTTTTCCCCAACCAGATTCCTCTATGAGTATTAACTCCTGCTAATGAAGGTACTTTTTAAAAATGGAGCATCATAAGGGGACAGAGCAGAAACAACAGGCCCCAATGGCACAAGTTGGGCTAGGACTTGCCACTGAGAGAAGGGGTAGAGGCTGGAGTAGAATCCAGAGGCTGGCATTAGTTTTCCTAGGAGGAGCAATGAAGAGTGTGAGAGTTCCGTAGCTGATGTAGGACCAGACAGGAAGCGCATTCCACATATGCAAAGTGTGGCTTAACCCAAGGAAGAGAAGCCATGCAGAACAAGGAGACTGAGTCCCTCCCTGAAGACTTGACTCATACAAGTGACAAATGCGACTATGGCCACTGACCCAAGGAGAGAGGCATCCTCCTTGGCCCAGGCCTTCTGCTGTTCTGCTGCCCAAGAGCTGACAAACATGGGGACACAGAGAGAAAGGAGGCCTCCAAGTGGGTATTACCAGAAAGGAGACAGTTTCACCATTTCCCCAAAATCTTTCTGATGCTCTTTCCCATCTACACCTTGTCTCTAGCACTTCAGCTAAATTCCAGTGATTCTCAAAATTATATTTGCAATCTAACTCTCATTCCTGGTTTTTCATCATCCGGGCATTTCTGATTGTACAGATTGCCATTTATCGAGTAGGAAGTACACATAACAGAACTCATGGCTCTCATTCTGACACAAAAGTCATTCCCTCTTCCATTCCAACTTCCTCATCTCAGTCGTCAGAGCTGTGACTCTTCTATTTCTTCAGGCTAAAACCCGTGGAACCAGTTTGAACGCGTTTCCTCTTCATCCTGCATCTCATAGCCTGTGTCCCTCACACACCCAGGCATTAAGTTCTGCTTGTTATTCCTCTAAAGTCTTCTTCCCTTCTCTTCATTTCACCAACCTTGAAGTGAACCCTGAAGCAGCCTTTTAGCCAACTACCCTGATTCCCCACTCTCTCGATTTTACCTCATCCCATATACCATTTTTTATTTATTTTTCCTAAAGTAGAAACTTTGAAGAATTATTTCCTTGTCTCAGGACCCTGAGTGGTTTCATTATTGCAAATTCAATCTCAACACCAGACTCTGGGACAATTTGGCCCTTGTCGTATTTCCCAAAGCTACCCAGTGAGCACTCTCTGACACTCCAATTTTGGCTCTTCTCTGTCCATCATAGACACATGTCCATAACCCATCTCTGTGATTTGGTCAAGGTTCCTCACAACTGCAAATCCCTTGCCATCTAACCTCTGCTTTCCTCTCTTTCCAAGTGAGATACAAATCTAGCCTTATTACCTAACATCTACTTGATTTATCTGGGTCCTCTGAGAAGCAGACACCCAAATGGGATTACATTTGTAAGGATTTTATTAGAAGAATTGTCTTGGACAGAAATGAGGAGGGACACAGAGGAGGCTGGGAGAGCCAGTAAGTGACACCCAGAGTAAGGGAGGCAGGGTAGAAATGTCCTAAGATCTCTGTTTACTCAGTCACTGGCTCAGAGCAGACCACAGACAGCCTTGGCCTTGGGACAAACATTGCTCTGGTTTTCAGAGCACAGCAGCTGGGTCCCTTGGTCAATGGCGTTCCTGTAGTGGGAGATCCTTTCCTGGTCACCAACCCAGTTGAACACTTTGGGTGCATGTGGTTTTCTTCATTTTGTGAGATCATACTGTACCTAGAATTAATGTCACCTCATCTGAGACTCACTTATATGTACCTCAGTTGTTTGTATTATCTCCCCAAACTCCTTGAATCAGGTACCATGTCATGTTTATCTGGTATGCCCTCTACCTGGGCATACCTAACACAGGTGGTCCCTGCCTTACAATGTCGTAACTTACAATTTTTCTACTTCACAATGGTGCAAAAATTATATGCTTTCAGTAGAAATTGTACTTGAATATGGGGCTGGAGCAGTGGCTCAGCAGTTATGGCACTTGCCTGGCATGCACGAGTATACAAGTTCAAACCCCAGCACCATGGACACTGAGAGGAGCAGTGAAAGCCACATTAAAAAAGAAAGAAAGAAAGAAAGAAAGAAAACTAAATAAAAAAATTGATTCTCTCACTGTCCCTCTCTCTTTACAAAAAAAAAAAAAAATTTAAATATGGATATTTTCCTGGACTAGCAATGGTCCTGTAAGGTATGTATGTACTTAAAATCATTATACCTTCCTGATAAAATATCACTATCTCTGTTAATATTTCTTTTCTTGATGTTTACTTTGTCTAACATTAAAATAACCACACTAGATGAGTTGTACTATTTTCATAATATCTTTTTTATTTCTTTTCCTGTCTTTGTTCTTAAAATTCATATTTTCTAGACAGTATACATTTGGATAGGACTTTTTATATTTATATATTCCCATGTAATTTTTTTACATGGAAGAGTTTACATCTACCATTTTACTATGTGTTTTATGGCTTTTCCATCTAGTTTTGTTTCTCGGTTTTGTCTTGTTTTAGACAAAAAAAATAGTTTTTAATGTTCTAGTTTAATTCTTCAGTTGTATTTTTAGTGATTATTCTAAAAATTACCATATGCATTTAGAATTATTATACAATTTTAACAAAAATGAGAGAACCCCACTACAGTGAAATCACATTTATTCCCATCCTTTTGCTTTATTATTATTATTATTATTATTACACTAGGGATTAAACCCTGGGCCTCATAAAGCTAAGCAATGCTCTGCTATAAAGGTTTTGTTTTTCTATAAATAGATATTTTTCAAAGAAATTAGGAGACGAAAGAAAGATGCTCTCTCATCTTTGTATATGTGTATTAATCCTTTCTGTTTTCTTCATTCCTTTCTGAGAATACAAATTCCTGTCTGGTGTAATTTCTCTTTAGCCTTAAAAATTGTCATTAGTGGGGCTGGAGCAGTGGCTCAGCTGTTAAAGCGCTTGCCTGGCATGCATGAGGACCCGGGTTCAAACCCCAGCACCACATACACAACTAAGTGTCTGAGAAACAAAGGCCAGATGAAAAAATAAAGTTGGTTCTCTCTTTCCTCTCTCTTAAAAAAATTATCATTAGTATTTCTTGTAGTATAGGTCTACTTGTGACAAATACTATCAGATTTTTCTTTCCTAATCTTTATTTTACCCAGTATTTTGAAGTATAATTTCCTTAAATATATAATTCTAGATTAGAAGGAATTATCCCTTCAGCATTTTAAAAATGCCATTCAGCAGGCAGGATACATTCCAGGAGAGGCACAGCTTCCACGTAAACACAAGGATGGACTTGAAAGTGCCCCATCTGGGGCTGGAGCGGTGGCTCGGCAGTTACGGTGCTTGCCCGGCATGCGCAAGTACACGGGTTCAAACCCCAGCACCCACATATGAAAGTCATGTGAAAAACTCAATAAAAAGTAATTCTCTCTCTGTCTCTCACTGTCCTTCTCTCTTTCAAAAAAAAAACTTCCCCATCTGGGGCCAGTAGTCAATTACACTGCAAGGCAGGCAGTGTTCATGGGTGCCACACCCATCACCCATCCAGGGAACTTTTTTTGTTTTAGATATTTAGATATTGCATTTTCCAGTTCTACACTTTTCCTTTTTTTCTAAAAGAATCATATATATATATGTATATGTATAGGTATGTATGTATATATACACAATATATTTTCCTGTATCTTTATGGTCTTGTTCTTAGTTATCATTCCCTCCATTATTCTTTAAGTTCTTATTCTTTAAGTTCTTTTCTACTTATTCCAACATCTGGATCATCTTGAAGTCTGTTTCTATTAACTGTTATTTTTCTTGATTATAGGTCACAGCTGCCCATTTTTTCCACAAGTCTATAATTTTATGTATGTTCCACATTGTAGATGATATTTTGTAGGGAAGATGGACTGTGTCATCTTTTATTAAAGGTTGCTGAGGATTGTTCTGGCAACAATCTTTTCATTCCTGACAAGTGTGGTTTTGTTCTTGTTAAGGTGGTGTCTGTTCTGAGTCTGTTCTTAATCAGAGGGTGTCTTGTTGGCTCTAGGATGTGGCCTTTCTCCTGAAGTGTGACCTTTCTGGGGTCTCAGCCCAATGCACAAGGTGCTCAGAGAGACACCTGGACTCTGCTGCAAGTTATCTGTCCAGATCCGTAGAATACTGTCGTTCCCAGACAAGCTGTCTGCCAGGAAGCACAGTGAGGCTCCACACAGACTCCTGGGTGGCCACCCCTGTTATGTCAGCTCCCTTCTCCCCAGTATTTTTCCCACACATTCATGCTGCCACATCCACCCCAAATTCCAACTCCTGCCCATTCAGCCTGGGGTCCACCATTCCCTTAGGCACTACCCTCCTATGTGTGGCAGAGAAATACTCAATTGTAGAGCTGAGACCCTGAGAGCCATCACGGGTCAATTTCTTGATGTCCCATCCTGTACCAAGGTCCATTACTTCATACAGTTTACCCAGATTTATAATTACCTTTGGAACGATGGCCAGTCCTAAACCAGTTGCTCTGCCATGACCAGAAACAGAAGCAAAATTCCTCCTCTCTAAAATACTTTATTTGGGGAAAAAATGCTTCTTGGACCTGGGACAATATTTTAATGACCAATGCAAAAACTTTGCAGTGCATGAGTTTGTTAACTATTTTGTAATGTAAACCTTAAAGAACCCTTATTAGTCATTGAGTTATCAAGATGTTTGTCATGGGCTGGAGCTGTGGCTCAGCGGTTCCAGCGCATGCAGAGGACGTGGGTTCGAACCCTAGCACCACATACACAATGAAGTGTCTGAGCAATGAAAGCCATGTGAAAAAAAACTAAATAAAATTGATTCTCTCTAAAGCAGTGGCTTTGAGATGGCCACATAGCGGTCATAAGCCATGGCAGCCAGCAGATAGCACTCAGTATAGTCCAGCCCAGCAGAGAAGAACTGAGCCAGGCAGCCAGCAGAGGAGATGCTTTCATCTTCAGAGATGCGGATCATCAGGATCTTTGGAGTATAGACACAGGATAACCAGAGATCCAGAAAAGACAGATTTCCAGTGAAAAACTACATAGGTGTGTGGAGCCGGGAGTCATTACAGATCAATACTATGAGGATGGTGTTTCCTGCTAATGTCAAAATGTGCATGATAAGGAACATCACAAAGAGGACCTGCTGCCTCACCGGGTCTGTGGTGAAGGCCAGCAGGATGAACTCTGTCACTGTGTGGTTGCCCTGTCTCCATGACTTAGACTATTTCACTACAGAACAGTGAACCTGAGATTCCCACACGAATCATTTTCCTGAAAAAAATGCAAAAAAAAAAAATACATATGTACATTTCTATACTATAGGTCTAGGAGCCAATAGTCTATGTGTTCATTTAGAAAGTTTTCATTTTGGGGCTGGAGCGGTGGCTCAGCGGTTTCGGCGCTTGCCTGGCAAGCACGAGGACCCGGGTTCAAACCCCAGCACCACGTACACAACTGAGTGTTGGAGCAACTAAAGCCATGTGAAAAACTAAATAAAGTTGTTTCTCTCTTTCTCTGTCTCTCTCACTGTCCCTCTCTCTTTAAAAAAAAAAAGAAAGAAAGTTTTCATTTTGTAGTTAAACAGAAGTTCCAGTGATTATATAATTTGTTAGTAGTATAATTTTCTTCCTGTCTCTAGGAAAACAATCATTTCATATTTAATTCTTAATGTTGGTCAATGTTAATAGACTTATTTCTGAATAAAATATACAGCAGTATAAAAAATTGATTCTCTCTCTCTCTCCCTCTCACTGTCCCTCTCTCTTCAAAAAAAAAAAAGATTTTTGTCATTTAATCATAATGTGTCTTGCCACATTATGTTCTTTGTATATATTATTGAAATTTCACAAACTTTTTATTATGGAGAAATTTAAAATACATATACACAAGAGTAGAGCATAGTGAACCCCATATTTCTACCAATTTGCTTTAACAAGTGTCATCTTGGGGCTGGAGCAGTGGCTCAGCAGTTATAGCACATGCCTGGCATGCACAAGAATGCAGGTTCAAACTCCAGCACCACGCATACAGTAAAGTGTTGGAGCAATGAAACCCACATGAAAAACTAAATAACATTGATTCTCTTTTCCTCTCTCTCTCTCTCTATCTCACTATTCCTCACTCTCTTAAAAAAAAAAAAACAAAAACAACAACAAGTGTCTTCTTATATTTTCTGTACCCCTTTCCCCATCCCAAGAAAATTTTAAGGCAAACATGATATTATTTCATCTGCACCTATTTCTGAAGATACAGACTCCCCTGTTAAACACAATATGATCTCACTTTAATATTTCCTCACTGCAGCTTAATAGCCACTGAGTATTTATAATTCATTTATTTAATGGAGTGCTGAGAATTAAACTCAGGACCTTGCAAGGCAAGTACTCTACCACTGAGCAACCCCCAGCCTGTAATGTAATATTTAATATTTTATTCATTTGATTAAGGATCAAATAAAGTGCATATACTATGACTTGCTAATACGCCCTATAAGTCTCTTTTAATCTATGAGTTCTTTCCGACATTTTTTCTTGCTGTTTTTCCTCTTAAACTTTGGAGTTTCTTGTAGTTTCTATTTTGCTGATTGCTTCCCCAGTAACATATCTATGGTATCATTTAACATGTTCCTCTCTTCTCTGCATTTTTCATGAACTGGAATCTAGAAGCCTAACTGGATTCACTTTCCAGGCAAAGTTATTTCGTAGGTGGTGTTGGTCTCCTTTGGGGCATATGATGCCTGGTTTTTCTCTCTGTAAGGAAAGGCAGAATACCTGCTTTATTCACCAGTTCTCAAAATAATTTAGTGAGGGGGCTGGAGCGGTGGTTCAGTGGTTAAGGCACTTGCCCGGCATGTGCAAGAACAAGGTTCAAACCCCAGCACCCACGTACACAACTAAGTGTCAGAGCAACGGAAGCCATGTGAAAACTCAATAAAAAAAATTCTCTCTCTCTCTCCCTCTTTAAAAAATAATAATGTATTGAAAGGTAATCAATGTTGTGCAGCATCACTGTGAAATCAGGGTTAAAACTACTTGGTGTGTTTCAGGCTATTCAGTGTCCTAATTGACACTCACATTGATCCATCCTTGACCTGTGGGGATCTCACTAGTTGCTTCCTAAGTCCTTTTCACACAACCCTCCCTGGCTTTGGTGGCTTCTTTGCCTTCCACCAAGATGAAATGTTGAAGGCCTGGGATGAGCCATTTCTCTGAGAATTAATATATGCATACCTTCCTTTTTCTTATATAAATGATAGCGCTTCATAGTTTTCTCTGGCATTTTCCCCCTTTAACTGTTTATCTTAAAGATCACTTCATAGTAGTATGTAAAATAAATGTATGTGTGCAAACAGGTCTAAATGTTTGTGTTTCTATGTATTTATGTTTATAGCTTTTCTTCTACAGAACATGAGCTGACATGTGCATCTTGGTTTGAATTGCTTGCTAGATACTGTATGCAAGTTCTACTATTATTTACCTTTTGAAGAAAAAAATAATTCCTTAGATTCTATACACTTAAAATTGTGTGACTTGATTGAATATAATATTTCACTTCATAATTGAGAAATTGGGATAGGATATGGATATCTGATATCTGATATAGAAAGCTGATTGATTCTCTGTGTCTCTGCTTCCTCAACTCTAACGGAAGAAAGACAGACAGATGGTCATCTATCCAGCTGTCTTCCTTATCATGGGTTCTCATTGTACCCTGTCTTCCAGGTGCTCTTTCATAATTGTAATAAAGTGGTTACTCACATAAAATCTGCCTTATCTGTGGGATGGTGAGGATCATGTCTATCCGATTCTATACTGGGTAGGTAGTACCTGGTGCAGTACCTGGCTTCTGTGATTAAAAATGGTCGTTGAGGGGCTGGAGCAGTGGCTCAGCAGTTACAGAGCTTACCTGGCATGCTAAGTCTGTGGGCTCAAACCCCAGCACCACATACACAACAAAGTATCAGAGCAATGAAAAACTAAATAAAAATTATTTCTCTCTGTCTTTCTCCTCTCACTGTCCCTCAATCTTTAAAAACAAAAAATGGTTATTGAATTAATTAATTAATTAAGAAACATAGATCTGGGCTGGAGCAGCAGCTCAGTGGTCACAGCTTCCCCAGCATGCGCAAGTACACGGGTTCAAACCCCAGCATCACATACACAACTAAGTGTTGTAGCAACAGAGGCCACATGAAAAACTAAAGAAAATTGATTGTCTTTTTGTCTCTCTCTCTTACTGTCCTCTCTTAAAAAAAGAAGAAGAAGAAGAAGAAGAAGAAGAAGAAGAAGAAGAAGAAGAAGAAAAAAGAAACACAGATCTAAAATTTTGACGAAAAGGCACTTAAAATAAGCAATTGTCAATATAACAACTAGGTTGAGTGTCCCTAATCTGAAAATCCAAAATCTGAAACTTTGAGCACCAATGTAACACCACAAGCAGAAGTTTGACACCACAAAACCATCTTTCATACACAAAGCTATTTAAAATCTCACATAGGATTACCTTCAGAGTATGATATATATAAGATGCATATAAGACATGAGGAAATTTCATGTTTCAATTTGAACCTCATGCCCAAAAATATCTCATTATTTATAGGCAAATACTCCAAATCTGAAACACTTCTGGTTCCAAGCATTTTGGATAAAGGTACTCAACCTGCATTGGTAAAGATATCAGTCATGAAAGGTTTTTTAAATTAGGCAACACATCTAAAAGAAGTTTACCCTCATTCATCCCATTTCCTCTTTCTTACTAAAAATCTGCATTCACAAGGTGACACTAGACTGTTGGGTGCCACCTGCTACCAGTGACCTCTTCCATACTGATGCAAGACAGACCACAGGGCCAGTGGCAGTACTGCAGGCAAACTGTACTGTCATGGACCAAATTGTTTCTGAAAGTAATGTCAAGAGTGTTGATATATTTCAAAGGCTCATAATAGCAAAGCACTCATTCTAAAATTTGCAAAAGAGTGTTCTCTGCCATAAAGCATCAAAGGAACTAGAAAGGGTTTCCAAAGTTAGAAATCACATTGTAGGGGGGTTGGGGATTTAGCTCAGTGGCAGAGCGCTTGCCTAGCATGAGCAAGGCCCCGAGTTTGGTCCTCAGCCCTGGAAAAAAAAAAAAAGAGGAAACAACCCCGGCGTCCCTCACTGGAAGAATGGATTCAAAAACTGTGGTACATTTATACCATGGAATATTACACAGCAATTAGAAACAATGACATTGCAGCCTTCGAGGGTAAATGGATGGTGATGGAAGAGATCATGATGAGTAAAATCAGCTTAACCCAGAGATCTAAGGGTCGATTGTCTCCACTCATCTATGGAGGTGGGGACTAGACCCTGAACAATGAGAAAGTTGGTCTAGTAACATGAGTTAAATCCAGATAAGATGTAAAGCTTTACAATCTAATACTTTTTTTAGAGTTATAATGGGAAGGGGAAGGGAGGGATAAGGGAGGGTAATTGGGGGGGCACTCCTGGGGATAATTGCAATATCCAGAATATATACACATTTTATACACATTTTATATTATTTTGTTAAAATCTGGTAAGGTTGCTCATAAATAAAAAAAAAAGAAAGAAGAAATCACATTGTAGGGCAGGCCCTGGTGAGACCTCCCAGACTCCAGCCCCTCTAGGATCGTTCTTTAAGGGGCATCTGCGTGTGATACCTGAAATATAAAGAAACTCCATAAGAAAATGTAGAGTAAGAAGACAAAAGAGGAGGCTGGAGCGGTGGCTTAATGGTCACAGCACTTGCCTGGCCTGCTCAAGGTCGCAGGTTTGAACCCCAGCAACACGTGCAAAACAAAGTGTCGGAGCAGCAAAAGCCACATGAAAACTGAAAACTGATTCTCTCTTTCTCTCTCACTCTCACCCTCCCTCTCTCTTTAAGAAAAGAAGAAGAAGAAGAAGAAGAAGAAGAAGAAGAAGAAGAAGAAGAAGAAGAAGAAGAAGAAGAAGAAGAAGAAGATGACCATAAAAGAGCGACCAAACCGAACAAACTGGAAAGATCCATATTTTGTGCTGGAAATAATTATAGCCCGACTAAGGCCTGGAGGAGACTCTGTGTGTTAGCCACCCTGGAAACACCCTTCTCTTTTGTGTTTCTTGATTATTACACATCAGGTGAGAGGTGATGGATGCTAAAGACCTAACACCCTAATTTGTAAACCACCCTGTTGTTATAAGGGGACAACTTGGTTTAGCAGGAAAAACAAGGGATGGGGACCAGAGATATCTGAATTCAAGATTGGCTCCACCTCACAGCTAGGTCCTAGGCAGGTAACCCAAACCTCCCAGCCTCGGTTTCCTCATTTGTAACATAGGGTAGCACTGCCTACTCTGCGTCGTTATTTTGAAGTTTGAGTGTAAAGGACCTGGAATGACAACCGGCACATGCTTGACGTTCAAGTGGCCCATGTAGGTTTCGTAATTTCTCTGGGGCCCTGGCCTTTTTAGCCTATTTTAGACTTTAGGGTAACCCAATATTAAAATAGGCTGAAAAGGCCAGGGCCCCTTTTTCTCTGATGAGGGGTGGTCAGCCTATGTCATACACCCCAAAGGCACTTTGCAAGATATTCTCTAATGGTACATGCCAGAGTTGATTCAAATCCTGCCTTTGGCAGAGAGGAGTACCAGAAAGGGATCTGGGGTTTGGCTTCCGATTCCCACACTCTGTGGCTTTGGAAGCATTACTGATCCTCATTTCTCTCATCTACAATAAAGTTCAGTGATGTCTGCCCCACCTGTCACGGAGCTGTCATGAGGCTCGGTGAGCTGATGCACAAAGGACAGTTGAGATTCATCCCTGTCACTCACCCCTTCCTTCCCTCCTGGCCCCATGTTCTCCACCTGCTGTGAACCAATCCCTAACAGAGCATTAACTAGTCATTAGAATGTCAGTGGACCCTAGCTTGGCATGATCTTCCCAGGGCGTGTGCACGAAAATGACACACTGAAGGAGCCCTCCCTATGTTCCACTGCTCTGATTGGTCCATGCCCTCTGGGATGATTTCGGCTCACCCAGAGACTGGTTTATGTCCCCAATGAGTCCTGGGGCATTGGATTGACCTCACCGCCAACACACTTTCCCTCTCCTCCTGTAAAGGATCACCCACTGTGCTAGGGATGCTGCAGGAAATAAAAAGGACAAAAATCTCTGTCCTGAGGGCTGGAGTGGTGGCTCTGTGGTTACAGTGCCTGCCCAGCAAGCACGAGTATGAGTTCAAACCCCAGCACCCACTTACACAACTAAGTGTCAGAGCAACGAAAGCCATGTGAAAAACTCAATAAAAATTGATTCTCTCTCTCTCTCTCTCTCACTGTCCTTCTCTCTTTTAAAAAAAAAACTCTGTCCTTATGGAATGTACATTCTTTCAAAAAGAAATCAAGTTAGTGAAAGCTATAATAAATGTCTTTAAGTGCTTTGCAGAGACACAAAACAGGGAAATGGTGGAGGAGCCAGAGCATGTAAGATGTGGGCTGGTGGGTGAGTGGCAACTAGAAGGAAGTATTTGATGGAGCTGAAGGAATGAGTGAGGAATATCTAGGGGAGCAGTTCCAGCAGGCCAGAAGGTGCTGAGGCAGGAACGTGTTTGGAATAATGGAGGAGGAGCTGCGAGGCCATAGAGTAGAGGCTAGATCAATGCCTGGGAAGCCATCATGAGGACTTTGGTTCCTATTCCTTGTGACTTTGCCATGTTCTAAGCAGACAAATAATAGCATCTGACTTCAATCAGGATCACTGTGCGGATGTGTGGAGAAAAGAGCGGAAGGGAGAACAGGGAAACCAAGCGGAAGCCACCGCAGTTCTGCAGGTGACTGATGGTGGTGGCCTGGACCCATGGACAGCAGCAGAGGCAGAGAGCAGCAGTTGGCATCTAGGTGGGTTCTGAAGACAGAACTGCTCATAGGTTGGTTGTAGAGGACGAGAGAAAGGAAAAGTCACAGCTAGCTGAGAAAATGAACCCTTGTTCTCTACCCAACTCCATTCCCAAGAAATAAGTGAGGATTTATCCCAACACCTGAACCAAGTTCCTGCCCCGACAACAAGAAACAAAGAGCGGCTGGTGGTGCAATTACCTACACTGTAGCTAAATCAGGCTATCCACATCACTGAACACAGGGATGGGAAGAGATGTTCCTTACCAACCTTGGCCAGCCAGAAAAAGCAGGTTCCACCCACCAATGGGGAGGTGACTGGGCCCCCACGGCACCATAGGTGCTTCTGCTGGGAAACTCCTCATGCCACCCTGAAATCATGAGTTCATGCTCCACCTCCCTCCATAAACACCAAACTCCCAAGTACTCCGAAGTTCAATTTATCCATCTTTAAAAATGCAGAACCTGGAACTGTTCATAGACATTTCTTAGACAGAACTAAGCTTCCTTTTAAGGGGATATTGAACTGTGTGAAGGATAATACTCATCACCACTCCTGGACTGAGTGCAGCCTCACCTCCACTTTATATTTTTATATGCACTAAGAGTTGAAACAACTTCATGGGGCTGGGCGGTGTAGCTCAGTGGTACGGCATCCATGTAGCAAGACCCCAGATGCCATCCCCAGCACCATCAAAAAAAATTACTCATTTATTTGTATAATCCTTAGACTAAATATATTCTCCTGAGTCTGCTATACAGATGTTTCTATTTATAAGTACACAAAAGTGAACTCAAATTAAGCATCATAGAATTGCAGTTCTGTTATCAATTATGTAATGATTAATAGCTATATATTAATCATAGGGAGAGTTTGGAAAATAAACTTTTAAATATCAATAAAGAGGAAGGGAGAGTACCCCTCCAGTCTATCCATTATCTGTCTGTCTGTCTACACACACACGCCTTTTTGTAAGTAGTAGGGTTTACACCAATAAAGAAATGAGTAACAAAGTCATTTCGTTTCTAAATGGTCCTTGACAACCATTAGGCTCAGGTAGCTTTTCTACGACATTTATCCTCTCATTCTTCATTCTGTATTCTTTGTTTTTCAAACTCAAAGTCAATTACCGGTAGCAAGAAGGAATGAATTAATCTCACCCTGCACAATGCCATAATCATTTTGACTACCATTCTCAAATTATTGGGTCTGTCATTATGTTGCTTAAGTTATTATCACTGTCATCAGCTGCCCTTCATCTAAAAGAAACTAAAAAGAAAAAAAATAGTGGAAACGGAAGCTCAAACATATATTTTTTTAATCTCTGTTTCTTCCCAGGTCCCATTAAAATAACCATAAAATTATTTTTGAAGTTATAAATCCCTGGGGGGAGAAGACAAAAGCTGATGAGAGATAACACAACGCGGGAAGTGGGGAGTGGATGGGTGAGTGGCAGCTGTTTGGTAGATCCACAAAGCTGCGACCTCCCTGCTTGCATGTGTGGTCAGCCCAGGCTCCCTGCAGAACCCTGAAACCCTGGGGACCTCTGAGGACAGAGTGAGACAGGGCTGGAAAGAGGATGGGTTGGAGTCTTGTGAGGAGTAGTAAGACCCCAGCCATCAGGCAGGAAACTGCTCTCCTAACGGAGTCAGGAGCAGATTCTTTGGTGTCACTTAACTTGAGAGGACTGGCCCTGGGGACACCTGGAACAGCCAAATACAGGGTACAACAGTCCCAAAAACAGGGGGCTTAAGTGAATGTCTGTATCCTGAACAGTGAGAAGCCCCATCCTCAGAGTAATGAGAGGATCCCACCCAGTCACCCTGTTGGGGTGACCCATTCAAGTCCCGCTTAACCACACATCCCAATCAACTCCTTACTGTGCTACTAAATATTAATAGTCAACTAGATCTTTAAGGAACTCTTTTTAAAAAAGAAAGGATAACAAAACAAATTGGAAAAAAATAAATTAGAGGAAAGAAAGAACTGATGGAGCAGGGAAAAATTTTTTAAGCCTCCCATTCTAATTAATACCGTTAAGAGATTAGAGGATATCATTTTCAAGAGAGAAAAAATAAAGGTTAAAAAAATGAAACATTTATATAACAAAACAAAGCTCTGGAAAATTGAAATATGATGGCTAAAAAATTACAAATAAAGAGAGAGAGAGAAGGGACATACCACAGTCACATCAGAGCAAGATCCCTAAAGAAGTGGACACTAGCCAGGCCCTGTGGGGCATGCTGCCTATAATCCCAGTGACTCAGGAGGCTGAGGCAGGAGGATTGCAAATTGGAGACCAGTCTCAGCAACTTAGCAAGATCCTGTTTCAAAATAAATTTAAAAAAGGATTGGGGTGTAACTCAGGTTAAGCACCCCTGGGTTCAATCCCCAGTACCAAAACAAAACAAAAAGGACACACCATGAAAACAATCATAAATTGATGAAGACTTGCAGAATTGACTCTTTTGGAACTCTGGAATCTAATACGAATTTATAGGATCAAGGGTACAGCTAAATGAAACTAAAGGCAATTGAGTTTCAGTAAAAGGGAGCTATGATTTTATTATTGATTGTCCTCCAGCATCCATGTGCTAAAGGTTGGATCCCCAGTAGCATTATTGGGAAGTGGGGCCTTGTGAGACGTTGTAGGAAACCATTGTTTTCCTCGGGACAGAGCTGAAGCACAGCTGATCTCAATGCAAGGGCACAAGGCCAGCGACCTTGCTGACAAGGGTCACCTGGCCACATGTGGAGGCTTGCCCGGGAAAGACCATGACCCTTCCCCAGATGTACAGAATTAAGGGGATATTGGCCGGATGACTGAACATGCTTGCAGCTATCTTCTGTTGATGGATTGAGGATCATGTGTTCCTTGTGAATAAAAGGCGTGTGGCTCAGAAGCTCAGGGCCTCCATCCTGGGTAGTAGAGTCCCCCTGCTTCCCCCACACTTTACATCCCTCAGACTCTCCGTCCCCTTTTAGGACCACAGGACACCCTGCAGCACTGCTCTTCAGGTTACTGGGCATGCCCTTGAAAGGGATTATGGTACCCTGGCCCATCTTCTTGCTCCTTGGATCATGATGTAAGCAGTAGCTCCATCACACAATCCCTGCCGTTGCTCTCTGGCTCCGCAATCAGAATTCCAAACCAAGGAGCCCCATAGATCATGGACTAAAAACTCCAACACCATGAGTCAAAACAAACCTTTTCTCTAATAAGTTAATTTGTTTTGGGTATTTTGGTACAGGAATATGAAGCTAATTAATAGAGGGCATTCAGATGACAAAGCAGATGAGTGAGTGGTGGCTTTCTTAGCCCATCTGACCACCATCCCATTCCCCAGCACTGGAGCAACGGTGTTGTGAGGGTGGCAGCCACATTTCTGTTACAGCTTGCTGGCACCAACAGCTTAGTAAAATGTTCTGGTGAATCTGTGGACCCTGCACCAGCAGGAAGTGAAGACCAGAGCAATGTCCTAAGTGGCTTAGCTTAGCACTAAGGGAATGCCCCAGCTCAGGCACCACAAACGCTTGGAAAAAACTTTTGGCCCCAGGCATCTAAAGAAGTCTCTGTCAGGTCACTGCTGACCATATGTTAAAATACCTCACAGCGGATCAAACACCTAAGCATAAGACCTAACACTAAAAAACTTTCTCAAAGTCAAAGCAAAACATAATCTAGGGGAGCCATAGACGTGTGGGGGTGGGGAGGGGAGAAGGAGGGATAACAGGGAGGAAACAGCAACGTAGCTTACTCTTTATGCCCCAAGAAGCCAAATAATACTTATGCAAAAGAGAGAGAGAGAGAGAGAGAGAGATAGGGGAAAGAGTCATGAAATTGGATTTGGCAATAATTTCTTGGGTAAGATGCCAAAATCACAATAATAAAAGTAAAAATAATAAAAGTAAAAAAAAGTAAAATGCATTCATCAAAATTTAAACAAAAACCAATTTCAAAATGTACAAAGTTCTTGAATAAACACTTCTCCAAAAATGGTATACAATTGATCAATAAGCACGTGGAAGGAAATTAAATGTCATTAGGGAAATGCAACCCCAAATCATAATGAGACACAACTTCATCTTACTAGAACAACAGAACCATGAAAGCACCAATTGCTAGTAAGGATGTAGAGAAATTGGAGCCCTAGAGCATTACTGGTGTAAACATAAAGGTGTACGGCTACTATGGAAAACAGTTTTGTTGTTCCTCAAAATGCTACACATCACCAGATAAAAAGTGATTATGCTCCTAGATAGGTACACAACAAGACTGACAACATTTCAAATCCATACCTACATGCAAATGTTTGTAGCAACATGATTCACTAAAAGATGAAAATAATGCAAAAGTTAATCAACAGATAAAGAGATAAAATATGGGATAGATGATAGATAGACAAAATGTGCCTATACGCTATTCAGACATGAAAAAGTACTGTTTGAAATATACAATAACATTAATGAACCTTGAAAACTTTCGTTCAGTGAAATAAGCCATGTTGCACGATTCTACTTATAGCAATTATCTAGAACAGAAAAAATTTGTAGAGAGATAAAGTAGATTAGAAGGATTAGCAGAAGCTGGGGAGAAGTAAGAATAGGTATTATTTCTAAATGGAAGCAGAATTTCAGATTGGGGTGGTAAGAGGGTTTTCGAGATAGGTAATGGTGATGTTTGCACAAATTTTGAAGGTAATTAATGCCATCAAACTGTACAATTAAAATGGTTAAAATGGCACTAACTCTCTCTCTCTTTCTCTCGCTCTCTCTCTCTCTCTCTCTCACACACACACACACACACACACACACACACACACGGCAGTCTTCTGTATCCATGAGTTCAACATTCAAGGATTCAACCAACCACGGATCAAGAATACTCTAAAGAAAAACTGCATCTCTCTTAAACATGTTCAGCTTTTTTCTTGTCATTATTCCCTAAATAATACAGTAAAAGAACTATTTACATGGAATTTATATTGTTTTGGTATTTTAAGTAAAGATTATTTAAAGTATACAGGAAGATCTGTATAGGTTATATGTAAACACTGTACCATTTTATACAAGGGACTTCAGTATCTGCATATTTTGGTATCTATAGAAGGTCGTGGAACCAATTGTCTATGGATACAGTGGGACAACTATACATACTAAAAATAAATAGAAGATAAAGTTGAATAAATCACCCAGGACACAGAACAAAAAGAAAGAAGAGATGAGATACAGGACAGAAACAAACTGAAATATTAAACCAAGAAGACCAAAATTAACAAGTGTTCTAGGAAGGGCAGACTTAGCGGGGAAAGGAGGTAAGAAAATTTCCCCAATAAAGGAAAATAGACCAACACCATGAAAAATTATAGTGAGACTTCAGAGGATCACTGTTCCAGAGAAAAATTTAAATGCTTTCAGAGACTATGAGCTCAAAGAATAAGGAATCAGTAGGGCATGGGAAGAAGCCACTTCCGCCTTGAATGTAGAAAGCAGCAAAGATGTCACCCCACACCCTAACAATGAGAAAAGAAGCTTTCTGTGAGCCCCTCAGAGAAGTGAGGGCACAAGCAACCAATGAAACTGAACTTCAGAGGGGCTCTAGCCCTTCCAAGGAGAGATGATCACACAAACAGTGTCTCCTTTGGCAGAAAACAAGAGAAAGCTGGGACTACCATTTGGAGCAGAATAAATTGACTAAAATCTTAACTGTTTTTAAGGGCCAAGTGTAAGATTTACATCTGTTTTTTCTGTCAAGAATAAAAACCGTAATACAATATGGCCTACTTCCATTTTTATATCCTCCCCTTCATGAGGGTAACTCCCTCCCCTGTTACACCCACCTCTTTCTGGTGACCTGGTGACCTCTTGATATACTCCTACCTTGTTCCTGGGACACCTCCTCTACCAGTCACAGCCTACTTCCTACCTGTACCCACCTTTACCTTACATTAGCCAACCAGGTAGACTGTACCCCTGAGCTCCTCCAATCAGAGCAAAGGGCAGCATTACCTCAGGTTGGAACTAAGATCCCCAGATTTCCTGTTTCTGTGCACTTTTCTTGTTGCCTGTCAGCTGAAGTAAATTCTGCCTTGCTCACCCAGCTCTGACCACCTGTTTGTTTTATCGCATGCCAGGTATTTCTAGCACAAGTGCGGGCAAGCATGGCAGTTCTGAAGAGGTAGCTTGCAAGCTCATTTCCATGGCCTCTACTAGGTTAATTCTCATGCCCAGCCAGGACAGGGCAAAAGACAGGAGGTGGTCAGCAGCTACTGAAGATCAAACTCCCTTGTGCTTCGTGAAACCCTTTCCTATCTAGAAGGGCAAGCTTCTGCAGAGAGGCAGCAAACCCTCTTCCCCATTATTTCTAGGGAAGGAGTAGAATAAGATTCATCCGCCCCAAGGAGAGAAGTAGGAGAGTCACTCTGTGGACACAGGCAAAGACCCATTGCTCCTGGGGGATGGTAGAAGCAAAACATCCTTAACATTTAGGGAGAGGGGAACAATATCTGCTGTCCAGGATACTACAACCATGCCAAGAAGAGGCTGTGATGGATGAGGGAGAAGCAAGGAACTAGATAAAGGCAGTTTGGTTATCAAGGGAAAGAGAGGCAGGAAAACTCTATCCTTGAGGCCCAGGTGCATAGGGCCCTGCCTAAAAGTGAGGCTGAAACAAAGAGCCCCTTTCCTCCCCCCACCCAAGCTTAGCATTGAGTAACAAGCAACAGAAAACTACTATGGGTGAAGGGTCAAAAAGAGGGAAAGAGACCTCCGTTTGTGGGGCAGGGATTATAGGTATGGCTGAATA